>JAJOOF010064280.1:0-23778 GCA_029582545.1 Solanum lignicaule
GAGATTTGGACTTGGAAGATTTTGGTAAATTTAGGTTCTACGAAAGTGGTTGACGAACCATAGGAAGGATAATGACTCTTAGAAGTCAATCATAAATTTTTTATATAATATTGAGCCCTGTAAGGGGATCTACGACTAACCAAGACGGTCCGTAAAAGTCTCTGAAGACCGTAGGTCAAAGCCATAGAACACTTTCTGCTGATTTTAGTTCACGGCGATTTGGTCATTTTCTACCCTTTTAACAAAAAATATTTGTAATTTTAACCCTCTAACTGAATTTACTCTTCAAAAAAATACCCATTCCCTCCCATTCAATCAATCTCACAAATTCTTTTAGGGGTTTTTTCTCCAAATTCTCTCCAATGAGCTTCAAGGAAAATTTCTAAGGTTCTTCAAGTTCAAGGTTTTCTTCATCCATGCTAAGGCTTTGATCACCCAAGGTATGTTGGAAAATTTTAAATGGATTCATTTCATCCATTGAGTTCCAAAAGATACTCAATTCTCCAATTAATTTTCACCTAAAAATATAGGGTTTCGTGCGATTCTCCATGGGTTCAACTCATTATGATCTAAATTTCTAAATTAAATCTGATTATGCATGATCTAACTAAATTTTATGATTTTAAATCTATATCATATGAATCCATGCATATCCTTTTTTTATAAATATGAACTATTCTTATGAAATTATGAATTATGATTATGAAGTTATGCATGTTTTTTGAAATTAATGGTATATGATTAAAGGATGTTTGTAAGATAAAGTATCAATTATTTGTGAATTTTTTTCTTCTATTTTAGTGGAATAATTATTTAGATGCATAGGAAGGTAAGTGTCTTATCATGAAAACATGGTTCGAAAGGAGTTACTCTTAAATGAATTATGATTGGGTCACTCTGGGGTTTTCTGGTTTTAATTAATATTAAGTGATGTTGTTTTAGACTAATTTAGACCACCTATATAAGGATTTTGAAACCCTAAATTAAGTCATTTAACTCAATCTTCCAATTCGCAAAAGAAAAACCCAAATCCTCTCAAAATATTCTCTCTCCAGAAAACTAAAAGAAGAAGAAGAAGGTGAAGGCTAGAGTTCAAGAAGCAAGAAGCTGAACATGAAATTCATAGGGATTTATGATTTAGTTATGGTGATACATATCCATGGGTAGTTTCCACCCATGGAGCCCTCTCAAAATATTCAAATTCAAATGGTTGAATTCCCCCAATTAGCTAGGGTTTTCTTCATCCACATGGGTTCTTTGATCTAATAATTTTAATGGTTTAATTATGTATTAAAATGCATGAATTTATGATCTACAATGTTTTTATGATGATTCCCTTATGAACCCATTCAAACCCCCATATTTCTCCAAATTGTAATTTTATAGGTTAGGTTGTTGATTGTGAAAGAAGAGTTTTATGATCTAATGTATGAATTGGTAGAAATACATGAAGTTATGATAAAATTCCTATCTAATGCTTTAATTCTAGATTTGGTAATTGATAATGGCTTTGAATCTTGGAAGGGCAAATTGTGAGTTTATGCATGATCTTTTGAAAATTATGTAATTCTTAAAGGGTGCTTTGACAGTAAAGTGACAATGTTTATTGTGTTGTTGTGTTGTTGAAAGGTTATTCTCAAGAAACACTTACAACCATGATGTGAAAGGTCTTCTCACATAGAACGGATTCTTAGGTTGAAAAGTTATTCTCACCTAATTGAATCAATGAATAAAAGTTATCTTAATGAACTAACTTGGATTGATTGTCAAGGACATTATTCCATGAGACATGAGTTAAGTAATAATTACTAAGTATTCTGTGGGAATTATGCTTAGCACCGAGTGGATATTGACAATGAGATAGAAGTTCCCCCATTAGTTGAGGCCGAGTTTCTAGAAGAAATCTCCATATCCCATAAACTATGTGCCCCGATAGGTTAACTAGCTAGTGGATCCAACTAATATAGGAATTCATGGTTCTACCTTAGGCAAGCAGAACAACCCTTTTTGGTGTGGGAGAAATCGGGTGATCATGTTATAGCTCACATGGTCTCTATATCGGTTAAGGCTATTCTTCCTACAATAAGAACATGAATAATGAACTATGGTTACTCAAGAAGCTTTGTATATGAATTCAAAGATTTAAAGGTGATATTGAATTATGTTGTCCATGATTATGACTTATGACTTCTAATGTCTTTTATGATGTTCAAACATGGCAAAATGCATGCTTTCAAATGAAATTTCCCATTTTACATGTTTTAATTTTTTTTATGCATGGCTACCATACTTAGTTCATTTTTGTGCTAACCCCTACTTTTCCTACATTTCCTAAGTATAGGGTCCGGTTCTCGAGATGATCATTCTAGTGGCTAAATCTTGGACTTGTATATCTTCCGAGCTTGGTGGTGAGTCCTTATGGTTCGGGGACGGCTTTTTCTCATGATGTAGTTTCCTTTATTGTATTTCCTTTTTCAGACATATTGTATGGGCTAGGCCCTATGTCATTCAAGTATTGCAATAGATGTCCTTATTAAGACAGGTCTAGACTTTCGCTTTCTTTTATGAAAAACTTTTAATACTTGAAATGCATTTTACTCTATTATTTTAGTAATTTATGTTATGATATGCTAGGTAGCTTAAATGGAGCCTTTCGGGGTTCTATGTGCCTTGTTACATCTAGGGTGTACCCCTAGGTCATGATAAACTTGGTAATCAGAGTACAAGGTTTAGAATGATTCTAGGATGATATTTGAGAAGCCACGTCTAGTAGAGTCTTGTTCATGAGTGTGAAGCGTGCCACACTTATGAATGAGAGGCTATAGATGTTTAGGAAATTTCACTTCTTCATTACCCTTAAGTCGTGCCTTAGATTTTAACTCTAAAAGATTCCTCTCTCCTAATCATTCTCTTGTGTCTTTAGGATATGAATACATGAAGGGCTAATGCTAGAATGATGGAAGATGACAATGAGAATCAAAGAGCAACTCCTCAAGCTCCCCATGCTCCGATAGATCCTTTGGTTGAGAATGTGTCAAATGCAAAGTTTAGGTTGGCTATCCAAATGTTGGCTCAAGCCGTGACGGATCAAGCCAATAGAGAGGATGTAGCACCAGTGAATCCTAATGTATATTCGGCCGCTTCAAGAGTGAGGGATCATATGAGAATGAACCCTCCCAAATTTTATGGCTCCAAAGTTGAGGAGGACCCTTAAGAGTTTGTCGACGAGGTCTACAAAGTACTTGCTATCATGGGGTGTCTCCATAAGAGAATGAGGAATTGGCCACTTACCAACTAAAAAGGGTTTCTCAAGTATGGTATGGTCAGTGGAAGGAGGCAAGGCCGGTGGGAGCGTAGTTCATAGAGTGGTATATGTGTAAATCAACATTTCTTTATAGGTTCTTTCCCTTAGAGATGAGGGAAGGAAAGGCACAAAAGTTCACTAACCTACACCAAAGATGTATGAGTGTGAAGGATTATGCCCTAATGTTCACTCAATAGTCTAAGTTTGCTCCAACTATGGTTGCATATTGTAGGGCTAGGATGAATAAGTTTGTGAATAATATATTTGATATGGTGGTTAAAGAGTTTCATACCTCCATGCTCATTGGTGACATGGGCATCTCTTGTCTCACCATCCATGCACAACAAATAGAGGAGAACATACTCAAGGAAAAGAATAGAGAGGTGCAAAATGCTAGAATCGGTGATAGGAATTTCTCCAACTCAAGGTCCGATGGACAAGGTCGACCTAGATTTTTGACAAAGGTTTTCCAGTCAAGAATCATATGGTGCTCCTCCTAAGTTTAATAAGGAAAGGGTGTCTAACCCTAAACTGCAAGGAGGAAACGGAGGTGGTTCTTCTTTTACTTGATCTACATGTGCCAAGTGTTAGAAGAAACATGATGGTAAGTGCCTTGCTGGCACCAAATGATGATTTAGTTGTTGGAATATTAGACACAAGATGAGATATTTACCCATGCTTGAGGCAAAGGGAAGGGAAAACAAGCTGTTCAAACTCCAATCCCCCAAAGAAAAATTGTTTTTATGCTCTTCAATTTCGAGGTGACCAAGAGAGCTCCCCAGATGTGGTGATCGGTATGTTAAAAGTCTTTCTTATTGATGTGTATGCTTTGTTAGATCCAGTGCTACTTTGTCCTTTGTGACACCTTATGTGGCTATGAAGTTTGATATGCTCCCCGAAGTGTTATTAGACCCTTTTTCGGTCTATACCCTGGTTGGTAATTTTGTGGTGGCTAAGAGGGTGTATAGAAAGTTTCTCGTTTCATTATCCCATAGAGTTACTCTTGTTGACTTGGTAGAGCTTCACATGTTAGACTTTGATGTGATTTTGGGTATAGATTGGTTGCAAGCATATTACACCTCTATTGATTGTAGAACTCGGGTGGTTAGATTCCAATTCCAAAATGATCCTAGCATAGAGTGGAAGGGGGGAATGTCTATGCCTAGAGGGTGAGAGGTGATGATATTCCAAAGGTGGCTTTCCGAACTAGGTAGGGTCATTATGAATTCCTAGTGATGTCGTTTGGGTTGACTAATGCTCCGGTGGCGTTTACGGACTTTATGATATAATGTTTAGGCAATACCTAGACATATTTGTGATTGTATTTATCGATGATATTTTGATCTATTCAAGGAGTAAGAATGAACATGTGGACCATGTGAGAGTTGTGTTGCAAGTTCTTAAAGACCAACAACTTTTTGCAAAGTTTAGAGAGTGTGAATTTTGGTTCAGGTCCATAGCTTTCCTTAGTCATAATGTGTCAAGTGAGGGTATTGAGGTACATGCGAAAAAGACGGATGTGGTCAAGAGTTGGCCTATACCTCTAACTCTTTCCGACATAAGAAGCTTTTTTAGGTTTGGCCGGTTACTATAGAAGATTTGTTGAGGGATTTTTTTCCATTGCTTTTCCTTTGATGGGTTTGACTCAAAAAAAGGCTAACTTTGTGTTGTTGGAAGCTTGTGGGAAAAGTTTCCTAGAGTTGAAAGATAGACTTACTTTCGCTCTGGTGTTGACCTTACGAGAAGGTACATTTGGTTTTGTGGTGTATTGTGATGCCTCTAGCGTTGAGTTGGGATTTGTGCTTATGCAAAATGGTAAGGTTATTGCCTATGCTTCAAGGCAATTTAAAGTCCATGAGAAGAATTATCCTACCCATGACCTTGAATTAGCTGCGGTTGTATTTGCCTTAAAGATATGGAGACATTATTTGTATGGGGTCCATGTGGATGTTTTCACCGATCATAAGAGTCTTCCATATGTGTTTAGTCAAAAGGATTTGAATCTTCGCCAAAGAAGGTGGCTTGAATTATTGAAGGATTATGGCATGAGTGTCCTTTATCAGCCTGGTAAAGCTAATATGGTAGCGGATTCTCTTAGTATATTGTCAATGGGTAGTGTGGCTCATGTAGAGGATGAAAAGAAAGAGTTGGTTCGGGATGTGCATAGGTTGGCCCGACTAGATGTTCAACTAGTGGATTCCACCAAGGGTGGTGTCATGGTCCAAAATGGTTCTGAATCGTCCATTGTAATGGATGTGAAGTATAAGCAAAGTATTGATCCTATATTGGTTGAGTTGAAAGAGGCGGTACTTAAAAAGTCCGTTGAGGGTTTCTCCCAAGGGGGAGATGGGGTACTAATGTATCAAGGTAGGTTATGTGTTCCAAATGTTGACGGCTTGAGGGAGAAAATTTTAGAAGAAGCCCATAGTTCTCGATATTCTATTCACCTGTGAGCCACCAAAATGTACCATGACCTATGGGAAGTCTATTGGTGGAATGGGATGAAGAAAGATATTGCGGGATTTGTGGCCAAAATGTCCTAATTGTTAACAAGTGAAGGTTGAGCACCAAAGGCCGGAAGGCTTGTCAAAACATATTGCTATTCCTACTTGGAAGTGGGAAGAGGTGAACATGGATTTTATTGTAGGATTGCCACGTACTCGGGGGCAACATGACTCGATATGGGTAATAGTGGACCGAATGACTAAGTCCGCTCATTTCATTCCCATCAAGGTGTCCTACTTAGTGGAAGAGTATGCTAAGTTGTATGTGAGGGAGATAATAAGGTTACAGGGAGTACCCTTGTCTATAATTTCCGGTAGAGCTACCCAATTTACTTCACAGTTTTGGAGGTCTTTCCAAAAGAGGCTAGGTCCCAAGGTGAAGCTTAGCACTGCTTTCCACCCTCAAATGGATGGTCAAGCGGAACACATCATTCAGACTTTAGAGGACATGTAGAGGTCATGCGTAATAGATTTTAAGGGCAATTGGGATGACCATATGTCGTTAATTAAGTTTTCTTATAATAACATTTATCATTCGAGTATTGACATGTCTCCCTTTGAGGCTCTCTATGGTAGGAGATGTAGGTCTTCTATAGTGTGGTTTTAAGTGGGAGAAGTTACTCTCCTAGGTTCGGAATTGGTGAATGAGGCCATTGAGAAAATTTGGGTTGTTAGAGAGAGGTTGATGATGGCCCAATGTCGGCAAAAATCCTATGCCGATGTTTGAAGGAGAGATCTCGAATTCAATGTACATGATTGGGTTTATTTGAAGATTTCAGCCATGAAGGGTGTTATGAGGTTTGGAAAGAAGGGGAAACTTAGTCCTCGATTTGTGGGTCCTTATGAGATTTTGTGGCGTGTCGGTAAGGTTGCATATGAGTTAGATTTACCAAATGAGTTAGTGTTAGTGCATCCGGTGTTCCATGTCTCAATTTTGAAGAAATGTGTTGGGGATCCATCAACCATAGGTCCCTTAGAGGATTTAGAGATTAAGGAGAATCTTTCTTATGAAGAGGTACCTTTGAGATCCTAGACCGGCAAGTCAAGAGGTTAAGAAATAAGGAAGTTGCCTCCGTGAGGTATTGCAGAGGAATCACTTAGTTGAGGGTGCTACTTGGGAAGTTAAGACCGACATGAAGTCCCGATATCCTCATCTTTGGTAATGAGTTCCTCTTGATATTTTTTGTTTAGGATTCATGTGTGATTTATGTGTTTCCATGATTTCCTTATGTTATGCATGTTTTTGAGAAATTTTGTTTTAGTAAGAAAATGATTTTTCATGATTTATTTTCCTCATGTTTTTGTGCATTGAGTATGAGTTGCTGATTTGACTTTTTGAGAGGAATTGATGAACATGCTTTATATTTATATGCTTTTTTTTGAGTAAATAGCCTAATGGTTTCATGATATTGTGTTGAGCATGCTTTAAAGGCTGGAGAAGGTAGTTCCTTCTACCAACATGAGAAATGTTGAAATTTCATGCATAATGGGTTGTTAGATGTAGTTCCTACTTCTTTGTGATGCAATGATTATTTTTAAGTTAGAGTTGATGTTTCCTTCTTTGAATTGTGCATTATTTTGATGTTGCATGCATCATGGGCTGCTAGTATTGAGTTTTTACTTTCATAAAGTGTCGAGATCGTCATTCGAGGACGAATGTTCTCAAGGGGGAGATATTGTAACACTCCAGATATTTGTAGGCTAACTATAGCTTAACGTGAGGGTTTAGAGTCTTGGATGTAACTCACAATAACCGAAAGAACAAAGAGTAGCAATTTTCCAAAAACCTCCAGGTGTCACCCACGAGGGGGACCCATGGGTCGTGGTTGAACCCACGCCACGTGGGTGAGCCCATAGGTGAACAACCTGGGGAGTGTCTGAGGCAATGAAACACAAGACCAGGACCCACGCCAGATGGATGGGTCCACGGTCCGTTGTTGGAGTCGTGGGTCGATGTCTCAATATTAGGCTCTCTGAACCACGGCTCACCAGAACATGCCGTGGGTCCAACCATGGTTCGTCGGTGAGGTCTTGTAGATACGGCTTGGAAACCATTTTTGGTGGTTAAGTTTAGGGGCACTTTGGGGTTTTCTAGTTTTCATTAATATTAAGTGATGTCGTTTTAGAATAATTTAGACAACCTATATGTAACGACCCGAGAGCACCCCCTAGTCGTTACCGGCGTATTCGACCTCGAAGAGATCTTACACAAGCCCTTAGCAATCATCATAACATGTATCATAGAAAATATTACGGAAAATTTAAAACTTTTACTTTGGAAGTTCACTTCACTTCATATATGAAAAATAGAATCTTACTTCATCACAATGTACCATCTAGACATAGAAGTATGGAAAATGGGACTTAGCCCTTACATCAATAAGTAGTCTTGAAATAGGAAAGTACAACAATGTGTTTCAACATAAGCAAAGAACTAAACATAGAAGCTAGATCATAGGGTCTTGTCCTCGGACTTGAGGACTCACCAACTTGGGGAAGCAACTCCCAGTGTCTTGAGAAGTAAGTCTGAATCCTCAATGGCCTGAACCTAAATGTTTGGGAAAAGGAAAAAGGGGAGAAAATATGGGTTAGTACAACACACGTACTACGTATGGCTACTATGCATAAAAACCATTGAAACATGCATAAAAGGACAATTAGTCAAAACATGCTTTTTACCAAGTAAATCCAATATGCACACAAAGTAAGCATCATAGTCCAAACCAACTTAATATCATCCCAACATGTAGACAACCCAAGTAATACTAGTGCAATGCAAATAACAGAATCCCATAACCCTATTCAAAGCCAAGTATCACATTAAGCAACCTACTGCATGCATACATTCATAAGATCATATTTCATCATAACTTACCATATTCATAATGATCATACATAACATAGCTTCAACATACATAAGTCATAATCATCATAATCATAAGAGAACACTACTACAACCATCTCTTAGGATCCCATAAGTGCAATGTGCAAGAGAAGTCCCATACCCTCCCTTACACTATGTAGAAACCCTTAAGAAAGCCCTAGTAAGAGTTCACACCTTTCATACCTTCATTTACATTTACATTAAGGAAATATTGCAATAACCGACATAGACCATGAGAGCTACATGGAATACGGTGTTCTACTCCCTCACCGAAAAGAGAGGGTTAACACTTGCTTAAGGTATAACCATTCGTACATAGCTATCTAGGTGGATCCACTAAGCTAGAGTCCTATGTGGGCACATAGTTAAGGGTCAAGGAGATTGCTTCTAGAAACCCTAACTTACTAAATATAGGGGTTTCCATCTCATGAGACAACACATACCGTGGGTAATCCGGACTTGCTAAACGTGAGGAAACCCATGTAGGCAGCCGGACTTACTAAACGTGAGACCCCCATCTCATTTACATGCACTTTCAGTGCTAAGCATATAATTCCCTTTAGTAATCATCTTTAGTCATCACATAAGTTCACATTAGCCTTTACTACTCTTATGTAGACATCTTACCATAATAGCTCATATGTGTTCATAAGTGAGTAACAATCCTTTCACTTTAGAAACACTTAGCAATTGAGTAAACCTTTCACTTTACATTACAATATAATCATGAGAACTTCCTTTAAATCATATAGCAATCATATCATAACATACATACATACTTCATAGCTAATTCAAGTGTAAAGGATTAAGGATGAGGAAACTAGGTGATCAACACCACAACAACACATTATTACAATCTAAGTAATTCACCTTCCATACTTGAGTTCAAAGAAAAACCAACCTTCATACCTTCTTGCCCTTCTTGGGATATCCATATGTCAATTACCAATTAAATCATAACCAATACATAATACAAGGTAATTCATGAAGTAATAACATATACAACATTAACATAAGAAGTTGACATATTCCCTTCATAGCCTTCAAGGGTTCATTCAAAGACTCAACCTTAATTTCATAGAAATTATATATAAACTAGGGTAGAATCATCATACAAGCATGAATTACATAACATCACATTCAATTCATAGCCTTTAATCAATATCCAATACAAACTAGGGTTAGAATTAGGAAAAGAAGGGGAAACATAGGTCTCATGGGCAATTCTTCAAGAAACCACCAATACAACATAAATCCATCCATAATTGTTCAAATAACATCAATCAAAGTCAGTTATAACATCAATTTCACTTTAGAAAGAAGACCCACGTTTTTGGATTGAAACCTAAAAATTGGAGATTTTGAAATTCATCTTGAAGGGGCCTCTTGGGGAAAGGAATCCCAAGAGTGATAAGCAACCATACCTTATTGACGAATTAACCACGAAAATCCAAGTTGAAACCTTGGAGAGTTGTTCTTCTTCTTGAAGCTTCAATCTTCTTCAATGGAGTTCTTGAGAAGAGAGAGAGTAGTGAGAAGGAGGAACTTTAGGTTTAGATCTTTGGGGTTTTGTGTTTTAGTGATAAAAGTGAGGTAAATTGACTTAATAATCATTATATACACGTCCCCAAAAGTAACCTAAATACCCCACTTAGTTGGACTCTTTAATGAAGTAAAAATCAATTTCTGAATTTCTGCATTTTCTTTGCGGAACAAGTCCGCGACGCGGAGCTGTTCCCTGAAGATATTTGGAATTAAATTTTGAGACAGTAAAGTCCGCAGCACGACCACATTGCAAACTAACCTTTTGCTCCTTGAGGGAGCTAGTCCGCGATGTGGATGCATTCCCTCCAACTGCAATTTACAAGCTTTGGGGTCCTCCTCGGAGCCCCTTAGGTTGGCCCCCGGGCGTCGTATTCAAATTTTTAGACCCTATAAACATATATTTACCTAATTTAAACCTTTTTAGAAGATTATACCATTATACGACACTCCCAAACCTGCCCAAAACCTAAGGACACACTAGAACACATTCTTCTCTAGTTTCCGGACGTCGTGCTCCTTTCTTAACGTTTAGACTTTTACTCTTCCAAACCAAGTCAATTGCATTACTTTAGCTTCAGAAACATCATTTTAACTATTTTTAAGTCATTATTCATAAGGTGAGGCTCTAACTTAGGTCGTAGAATTCCGGGGTGTTACACTATATAGTGATTTTAAACCCCTAAATTAAGTCTTTTAACTCATTCTTCCAATTCTCAAAAGAAAGACCCAAATCCTCTCCAAAAATTCTCTCTCTAGCAAACTCAAAGAAGAAGAAGAAGAAGGTGAAGGCTAGGGTTAAATAAGCAAGGAGCTTTACATCAAATTCATAGGGCTTTGTGATTGAGGTATGGCGGTTTTCATCCATGGGTTGTTTCCACCAATGGAGCCCTCTCAAAATCTTTAGATTGAAATGGTAGAATTCCCCCAATTAGCTAGGGTTTTATTCATTCATATGGGTTCATTGATCTAATGATTTTAATGGTTTAATTATTTCTAAATATGTATTAATAATTGATCTACATTGTTTTAATGATGATTCCCTTAGGAACCCATGAAAACCCCCATATTTCTCCATATTGTGAATTCATAGGTTGGGTTGTTGATTGTGAAAGAAGATTTTTATGATCTTATGTATGAATTGATAGAAATACATGAAGTTATGATGTAATACTTATCTAATGCTTAAATTGAAGATTTGGTATTTGATAATAGCTTTGAACCTTGCAAGGGTAAAGTGTGAGTTTATGCATGATCTTATCAAACTTATGTAATTGCTTAATGGGTGTTTGAGAGTAAAGTGGCAATGTTTATTGTGTTGTTGTGTTGTTGAAAGGTTATTCTCATGAACACTTACAACTATGATGTGAAACATCTTCTCACATAGAAAGGATTCTTAGGTTCAAAGGCTATTCTCACCTAATTGAATTAATGAATAAGACCTATCTTAATGAACTATTTTTTATTGATTATCAAGGACATTCTTCCATGAGACGTGACTTAAGTAAGACTTAATAAGTATTCCATGGGAATTATGCTTAGCACCGAGTGGATATTGACAATGAGATGGAAGCGCTCCCGTTCGTTGAGGCTAAGTTCATAGAATAAATCTCCATATCCTATAAATTATGTGCCCCAGTAGGTTAACTAGCTAGTGGATCCACCTAAGCTAGGAGTTCATGGTTCTACCTTTGGCAAGTAGAACAACCCTTTTCGGTGTGGGAGACACCTGGTGATCATGTTATAGCTCACATGGTATCTATGTTGGTTAAGGCTATTCTTCCCACAATAAGAACATGATTAATGAACTATGGTTACTTAAGAAGCTATGTATCTGAATTCAAAGGTTTAAAGGTGATATTGACTTATGTTGTCCATGATTATGACTTATGACTTCTAATGTCTTTTATGATGTTTAAACATGGAAAATTGCATGCTTTCAAATGAAATGTCCAATTTTACATGTTTTAAATGTTTTTATGCTTGGCTACCATACTTGGTACATTTTTGTGCTAACCCCTGCTTTTCCAACATTTTCCCAAGTGTAGGGTCTAGTTTTCGAGGTGATCATTTTAGTGGCTAAAGCTTGGACTTGTATATCTTCCGAGCTTGTTGGTGAGTCCTCATATATTGAGGATGACTTTTTCTCATGATGTAGTTTCCTTTATTGTATTTCCCTTTTCGGACATGTTGTATGGTCTAGGCCCTATGTCATTCAAGTATTGTAATAGATGACTATATTAAGACAAGTTTAGACTTCCACTTTCTTTTTATGGAAAACTTTTAAGACTTGAAATGCGTTTTACTCTTTATTATTCTAATACTTTATGTGATGATATTATAGGTGGCTTACATGGAGCCTTTCAGGGTTCTAAGTGCCTTGTTACATCTAGGGGGTTCCCTTGGTTGTTAAAAAATTGTAAGTCTTTAATTGTTGTATTTCCAAGTATTTTGATATTATTATGATTATGCCTTTTTAGTTGGAATTTACTTAGCATTGAGAGGACCATGGAATGGAGGCCTTACTTTAAAAGAGGATCGTTCTTTAGTAGCAATTCTCTTGTCCCAAACTACATGCCCTGTAGGATTTTCTTAAATGACCTATCTAGTGGATCAATGTTAGTAATAATAAATGATACTGAGTTCGTACCTTGTAAAGTAGAGTCTCTCTTTTCGGTTTGAGGGTTACACCGATTCCATGTTCACATGGTCTTATTGACGATTAACGGTAAAATTAGACAAATGAATTATGCTTCTTCAAAGGTTTATCAGAGCTTTACCTATGGTTTTCAAATATGAATTGAATTTGCTTATGATTGTCATTTCTCTCTAAAGGCTTTTATTTGGTATTATTTAGTCATGCATATCATGTTTAAGTTCACTATATTATCATGTTTTCATTTTTATGCATTTCCCCTTCTTCAATTTATTCGAAATAATAATGCATATTCCTCTTATATTGTTTCATGATATAGGCTATGATACTCCTCCTCCTAATGTGGCTAGATTGGGATTGCTGGGGTATTGACTACTCGGATTGGTGAGTCCTCACGATTCAAGAGCAATACCTTGGATAATTATATTGCTTTGACATCATTTTTTCAGTTTTCCGATTATGTTCATGACTAAAAAGTTTTTCCTAGTCACATCTATTATAGCAGAAGAAAGATGTCAAGTAGTAGTATTCTGTGTATTCTCATATATACTATATTGGTATCTTTTTATGTCATCGTATGAGTGAAGACATATATTGCTTATAATCTCATTTATTGTATTTCTTTTACACCATGCTTATGTCCAGTGGCTTGTTTAGGGCCAATGGGGTCTCATTTGTCATGTAACATCTAGGGTGTACTTTGGGTCGTGACATGGTCCTAGTTGTATTGATTTTTGAATCCTCCCAAACTGTGTTGTATTTATCATCTAGTTTACACATGGTGATTTAATATTTATTTGGGGATCTATTTACTTTATTTTTGTGTCCTTTACCGCTATTGTGAATAAATTATGGTTTGTATTTCCCCTTTGTAGGTATATTTTATGTGGAGGAAGCTTTAAGGTAATAAGAAGTGCAACTAGACAAAAAATAAAGCAAAAATTGTTGTAAATATTTGAAAATGTGAACCAGAGGTCACAAATGCGACACCTTCCAGAAAATTAGATGTTCGCAAATGCAAACCTTAATGTGCTATATAATGTTATTGAGGCATCCCAAATCCGTACATGGATAGGATCTCACTAGTTTCTCATTCCCACATCTATATATATCATCCAAAGTAGTTTCAAAATATATATTAGTAGTATTACATGTTAGTTTGGTTTAGGGCGCCGAAATTGGTGAAAACACAAGTATTGAAGAAAGGGTTCTACCCAACCTTATGGATTTATTATAAATTTTTCATTCTCTTTTTCTCTAAATATTGTTTTATCATTCTTAATGGTTTTGTACTACAAAACTTGAATCTTCTCTATGATTTTCCGATTTTTTATTACAACTCTTGTTATGCTTTGATGATTCTTATTCCTAATTAAATGACTTATGGCTCTCATTAATTAATCTTATTGTTGAATGTTTCCAAACAAACTAGATAACACTATGATTCACTCATATACCTCAATTTAAGCTTGGAAAAGATAATTTATGGTTTGAAATATTATTTAACAGGAATTTTGGGCGCTAAGCTTCAGCTAATAAATCTTCTTTAGGAATAATAAAATTTACTTGACACATAATCAGTCGTTCATATTTAAATAACTCATATAGTTGTGGAAACCTTATAATGAGTTAAATTACTCAACTCTTAGGAGAGATTACGTGGTGTTTTAGGGTTAGAGTTCAAACTTTATATACTTGATTATTATTTATTATGTCTTGACATGATTTGATCATGACTTGAGCAGGTATTCCTTAGTATTCTTGCTTATGGCCATTGATCAATTTACTTACTCACTAGGAATAGAAACTAATTATAATTATATATTTCACTGTGTCATGACACAACCCACCATGCCATGTAGGTACCTATTATAACATCTATATAAGAGAACCCTTATGACCTAATTTAAAAACGAGCGTGAATAAATAAAATTCAATGAAATCTCTTTAATAGAGTAACACTTCATGAAAACATCAACCTTTGATGGAAACTATTACAAAAGACTGAGAACCCTCCCTAATGAACTAGTCTAAACTGGTACAAGATCTACTAAAAGAGTACAGTTTATTCATAAGAATAAGATATAGCTCCTATCATTAGGAAGGAAAAATGGAAGTTGTTGGAGATCATCATCCTCTTCACCTATGAAACAACACTAACCTACAACCAAATTATGCCAAGTGGTATAGCAAGAGTAGTATCACAACAAACATACATACTTGTAAGAACCATCGGTCGAACCAACTTGACCACATAGTATAATATATATATTTAGAAAATGATATGAAATATGAAGGTTACAACACCCTAAGACTCTATCAACATGATTTACCCTCCCATGTGTAATGCCCATAAACTTATACACTTCAATCCTAACCTCCTACCTCATTTTACTACTACCTTTACCATTAAACATCTAGCCCTCTTACTATAAGGCTTCCCAAGCCTTCCTGTCATGCCACGTTTTTATTAGATCATTGCCTAACCCTTCTATTAAATAGAGTTTCCCCAAGTTACCATGACAATACCGTCACCCTCAAGTTATTATGACAATAACCTCACCCTTTCAAAACACTACCTGAAAATGGCACCTTAGACAACTCATCCCTCTTAACACACATCCTCATTATCATACAAATTCTAAACATTGAGTATTCATAACCAGTCCTAAGATTTAACACATGCACTAGACCCCCGTTCATCTACCTTACTTAGTAACCACCATTTCACTAAACAAATAACATACCATTAAAATCACATGCATACATATCACAGAATCCCAGTCCTTACCCTGAGCTAATAGTCAAATGAATTATGTCCCACATGATCACATAAAACCGTACATGAGTAAAACTAATCTTCCAAGTAACCTAGACCTCTCAAGGATCCAGCTGTCATGCAACACATTATAACTAGTTTAACATGGTCCTCTCATGGAACCCAAATACACATACTGAAACACCTCAACTTTTTAAAACCTCTAAATTAACTCGTACCTTCGTGGAAAGATAAAAAGGGTAAGTAATAAATTAAGAATGATGTGTTATGTCATATGTTAAGTGTTCAAGGGTTGTATCTCAAGTTTTGAAGTTAGGTAAGTCGCAAAATAAAAGTTGGCGAAAGTTATCGTAAGTTCCTTTTTAAATATTTCTCTGAAATTTGGATCATTTGTCTTGGAGGTTTTCTCCCAATCTATAAAAAAGTTATGTGACCCACGACCTATCGGATCGAAGGTCTACGAGTCTAGTTTCCAACACATCAAACCATTTGTTCATACTACTTCAGAGTAGAGAGATATTTGCATTTTTAAGAGCATGCACAAGCAGGCACATGAGGTGGGTCACCTAGGTTGGTGGAAGCTTATAAGATAGCATCTTCTTCATTTTTCTTCATTCCAACTCGTAAGAAACCCACAAAAATCAAAGAATTACTCCTCAAATCATCCTTGTGTATTCATGATCCCTTCTTAGCTCCGTATCAAATATTTCCCTACGTCGCGAGCTCATCATTTTGGTATAATTTTCACGTTGAATTAAGCGGTGTAGCTCTGTGGAGGTTGTGGCAACATGCGTTTTTTAGTGTTTTGATTTATCAAGTGTTCTGGGCGTATAAAGAATGGTAGGAACCATCTTTTTAGCAGTTTATGGATACCTTAGGTCTTGGATAGTATTTTACGATAGGAATCCGTATCAATTGTCGAATAGTCGTAGTAATTTTATCCTTAGTTACTGATTGATTTTACCTTTTTTTTAGTATTGTAGTGGTGCGGACAGAGGTATTTTTAGTATAAATTATAAAGGAAAAGGTATGTTAAGGCTATTCCCTTCGTTCGGCATGTTTCCTTAGAGCTTGGGAGTGATATAGTAGGGTAATTAATGTTGGTGATCTTGTAGATGTAGTTGTGAGTGGTTGGCTGATTGAGTGGTTATAAACCCTCATTATAGGGACTCATAATCTGTTAAGAACGACCCTAAGTTAGGAAAGACTTGGAGACTATATATATATATATATATATATATATATATTGTTTATAGAATAATTGCTCGCCTTTAGCTTATTTAATTATTTGTTGTCGCCCTTCGGGATATTGTGGTTAGGTGTTGTCCTATGAACTGCCTATGGGGGCTATGATGTTGTCTAATAGGACTATGTTATTGCCAAAGAGGGTTATGTGTTGCCCACGAGTCTATATTGATGGCAAAGAGTGTTATGTGTTGCCTATGGGGCTATTTTGACGCCAAAGAGGGCTATGTGTTGCCTACATTGCCATGTTGATGCAAAAGATGGCTACGTGCAGCCCACAGACCTATGATGTTGCTTAAGAGGGCTATGTGCTGCCTACAAGGTTATGTCATTTCCAAAAAGGGCTATGTGACTTCTTACTAAGACAAGGGGCTACCGATAGGGTTATGTAGATTGATTTGGCACCTTCTGGGATTATGGGGGCCTAGTTAGGTGGTATGTTTTTTGTACCTACCGAGCTTATGGGGGCTTGGTTAAGTTGATGTTTGATCATTTTTGTATTTTTTAGATTCAGTAGTGGGTTAGCATGCTAATCTAAATTTTAAGTTCCTTACCTGATTGATTTTGGTATATTATGATACTTGCTCATTTAGTCTATAGCCTTTCATACTCTGTACATTATTTGTAGTGATGCCCCATTATCTGGGGGCACTGTATTCATGTATGCAGGACCCGACAAACAACCCAGTAGACTTCCTCAGCAGCATGATTGACTTCTATCTGGTTGGCTATCCCCTTTACTTTGGAGCTGCCAGAGTTAGGAGGTTTGTTAGCTTTTGTTGTATATATTTTTATGGGTAGGATAGGGCCCTGCCCCGCCAATCTTTACTACTCTTATTGGCTTGCAAACTAGTGTGTGAGGTGTATAGCTATGTTATGGCCATGTTGGCCTAGTTTGTTGATTTGTTGAATCTTCTGAGCTATTTGATGTATTGTCTTGATATGTACCTGGATTCAATTTTGGTATAAAGATCATGGTGGCCTCGATGGCCGAATCAAGAATTCTATGCTAGTTGGTTAGTTTTTTATATGAAGTTTTGGGAGTAGTTGTTTCTTTTATAGACCTGTTGACAGGGGCCTTACCGGCCGAGGGCTTAGTTTTAAGCCGAGATATACTTGTTTGTTTTCTTGATTGTGTGTGGCTGTCGTGCGCTAGTAGCAAATGGTTCAGCATGGTCAGCTCGGGCCTCAGTTCTGTCATTAGGAGACAGTTGCGCCTTTGAGTTTGAGGCGTGACAAACTTGGTATCAGAGAAACGTCATGTCCTAGGGAGTCTGCAGGCTGTGTCTAGTATACTTTTGTTTATAAATGTGTTGTGCACCACATTAGATAAGAAAGAATCTACCGGGCATGTTAGAATTACTATCCTTGGTTTACTCACCTCGTGCTATAGAGGTGGGTATTAAGGGTCTAACTTTCTGGCTTATAATTGATATTTTTATGCAGATAGAGATGGCTGACACAAGACATAGCACAGCTAGCCAGGGGCTAGATACAACTGCAGGCGAGGGTACTGGCAAGGTACCACATTTGGAGGTATCCCATTGTGAGACTTAGGGGGAGACATCTTCTCAGCCCCCTATAGCTTCTCCACCGCTTTAGGAGCATCTGAGGGCTACAGGACCCCCGACTCCACCAGAAGTACCACATATAGTTCCTCCTATTCCATCTGACCAGGATTTCAAGATTGCAGTATGTATGTTAGCAGAATTAGTAGATGCACAACGTGAGCCAGTTGCGCCAGATGTTGCCGGACCTTCTGAAGGGCCCGGAAGTCCAAGAGTTTGTGAATTTCTTGCCTTGAATCCTCCACAATTTACACGGACAGATCGCAGAGAGAACCCTCAGCACTTTGTTGATCAGCTTCATAGGATCTTTAGAGTCATGGATGCCTCAGCGACTGAGTTAGTTGAGTTAGTAGCATTTTGATTGCGTGATGTTTCAGTATTGTGGTATGAAAGTTGAGAGAGATCTAGGGGTAAAGATGTATCTACCCACTGGGGATGGCTTTACAGAAGCTTTCATAGATCAATATTTGCCTCGAGAGATTAGAGATGGCTGGGTAGACCAGTTTCTGAACCTCTGACAGGGCAGTATGAATGTCCGAGAGTACGGGCTGAGATTTATTTCATTTGCAGCATATGCACCAGCATTTGTTGATACGATGCATGATAGGGTGCGTAGATTTGTGGGAGGGATTGACTCAGACTATATCGATAGTAGTTCTACCACTGCACTAAATGATAATATGGATATCTCGTGAATTCTTGCCTTTGCACAAGGCATAAAGGATCGCCGACATGTACAGTATAAGAGTGAGAGGGTTGAGAGAGAGAGAGACAGAAGAGAGCTAGGCCCGTTGGTTCACCGGGAAATTTTTAGTGTGGTCCCAGACCCTGATATTCTAGTAGGCCACTATAACGACCCGGAAATTGGTAGGTTAAACTAGAGATTTTTTAAGAACTTAAATGAGTAAGGATGAAGCCTAGGGTTCAAGCAAGGGCCTAAGCTAGCAAGATATGGTGAAAGGAACCTTGTTCTTAGATGGACCATTTTGAGATGGGACTACTTGATCACCCAAGTGACTTGGTGATACGCCAAAGTGCACTTGGGGTTGCCTTGTGGGTTGTCCCTTTGGCCAAGGTTCTGGAACAAAGGGGGAACTAAGCCATAGTTTGCCAACCAGCTTGGTGAGTCTCCTATTGGCCCCTCTAGATCGCCTATTGAGCTGCCCATTTTAGGGGCTTACTGGAAATTTGGGCGAGCCAATGCTTTAGTTGGTGAGTCGCCTAGTGCCTTTGGCCAGCCAAGAGGGTCCATTGGGCGATCAAAATCATGATAGGGGGAAAAATTTAAGTTCAAATTTTATGGGTCCTTAGTTCTTTTCCAAAGTTGAGTCCTCATTATTTTATTCCTATCCTAGTTACTATATAATCTTTTTAGACATAAAAACCTTGGAATTTAGTTACTTTTAAAAGAATAAAAAAGAAGACCCATCTCCTCTCAATATTTATCTCTCTAGAGTTCATCCGGTGAAGAACACCAAGAACATGAAGATTAGGGCTCAAGAATACATCTTCTCAACTCCAATTTGTGGGCAAAGCTTCAATTAAGGTATGGGAAACTTGATTCATGGCACACTTTTCTCCATGAAGCCCTTCAACTCTAATTTCAAAATTTGGGATATTGTCCAAAAACTAGGGTTTTCATTCTAGCCATGGGTTCTTCTTAAAAATGATTTCATTATGTTATTTGTCTTATATTATGGATGGTTTGATGTTTAATGGTGATTTCTATAGTAAAACTCCCTATGAACACATGAACCCATGAACTACCCCATGACCCCAATTTCATGAATTGTGATGGGTGTATTGATGCAAGATGATTACCATGAAATGTGTCTATGTTAATTTAGTTATTGAATCTTGTTTTATTCTTGCTTAAAGTAGTATTTATAAGTGTGATTGTGAGACTTGGTTCATGACCCTTGAAGGGGGTAAGTTGTGAAGAATTATTCATAATTGATGAAGGATGTATGTGAAATTACGATTTACTTGAAAGGTAAAGATCCTATGACTATTGTGTAAATTGAGGTATTGTTGAAAGGTTATTCTCCCCTTACCCTTACACATGTTCATGTATGACATGTCTAGAATGATGTTGATGTTGTTGTGTTGATTGAAAGGTTAATTCTGATGAAAACACTATGAACAATAATGTGAAAGGTTTACTCACATGTTAATGATAATTCTAAGGTTGAAAGTTAATTCTAACCTAAATTAGTCTTTGAGCTATTTTATGAAATGTATTGAATGAAGGGTAGAACACTCCTTCACACATGTAAATACAATTCAATGACTAATTATGTATAATTTGGGAGATAATGCTTAGTACCAAGTGGATAAGGACAATGAGATAAAGGACCTTCCGTCAATGCAATAGGTCGGGTCATCTAAAGTAAACTCATGAGATGGAAGGTCCTCCGCCAATGCAATAGGTAAGGTTTCTAGAAGCAATCTCTCTATCACATAACTATGTGCCAACATAGGACTTAGCTAGTGGATCCACCTAAAATCTAACACATTTAGTTCTACCTTAGGCAAGTAGGACACCTTTTTTCGGTGTGGGGTTTCACGACACCAGATTCCATGTAGTTCACATAGTCTATGTCGATTATGGCTATTCTTCCCTATATGATAAGATAATGAAAGAGACATGAACTACACTATGACTTCTTGGTGAGTTTACTTAGTAGTAGTGGGGGTTATGGGACTTCACTTTTACATTGCACAAGTAGACTTGATAGGATGTTATGGGATGGTTCCTTTATGTTATGATGAGATATGAATGTATGCACGTATGATGAATGGATAGTTGCTATGGATGACTTTCCTTATGTTCAAGTAAAGTACATGACTAGTTCTTTATTGATGTTTCTTGTTTATGATGAGGTGTAAAGATGATTTGTATGACTAAAGTAGCTTCAAGGGAGTACTTAGTATGGTTGGTATTATGGGATACTAACCATACATTGCAAAAGTGTTCCTTAGGGGTTTCTAAGGTGTTGATGTTAATATGTTGTGATTATAAATGTGAATATGGCTTTTCTTTGACATTGAAAATGCATGTTGGTTTCCTAACGTGATAAATGCATACTTTTCAACTAAAACGTCCTTGTTATCATATTTAAAGGATTTTATGCATGTTTCCATACTTAATAAATATTTGTACTAACCCCTTCTTCTTTTACATTTTGATAACTGTAGGTTACGTCTAGGTGACATACACTCTCCTTTCTTGAAGAAGACTTGGATTGCTTATCTCCAAGTTGTGGTGAGTCCTCAAGTTCGAGGATGGATTATCCATTTCATAGTTTCTATTGTACTTTTCATATTGAGACTTTTATTGATGTAAAGGGCTAAGTCCCAAACTTTGTACTCCTATGTTTTAGATGGTGAATGAGACAAAGCCTAGATTCCTATGATTTTTCCTTTATGAAAAATGAATTTGGACTTCTATTGTAAAAGTTTTAAATATTTTCACTTTATTTCTATGTCTTATGTTATAATGATGCTAGAGGCTTGTATGAGACCCCTTCGGGGTCAAGTATGATGTGTTACATCTAGGGGGTACTAGTGAGTCATGACAAACTTGGTATCAGAGCATAAGGTTTTGGAATTAATATTTAGGTTGATGTCTCATGAACCACGTCTGGTAGAGTCTTGTTCATGAGTGTGAAGCATACCACACTTATGAATGAGAGGCAATAAGATGTTTTGGAACTTACACTTCTTTCATTAGTCTTTTGTCGTGCTTTGGAGTCCTAACTCTATAAAGTCCTTATTCCTAACCCTCATCTTGTGATTATAGGCAATGAATACAAGAAGAGGTAATGCAAGGATGGTGCAAGAGGAGGATGGAATGAGGGGGTTCCTCCCCAAGCTCATTAAGATCCTCTAGCTCCTAATGATGAAAGGGCTATGACTAATATGGAGATACGTACGGCTCTCCAAACATTGACTCAACTCATGAGGGTTCAAACTCAAGCGGTCACTACTCAAGCCCAAGTAATAACGGCATAAGCAAATAAGGAAGTTGAGCCTCGAGTGAATCCAAATGTGAGCACCATGGCTTCAAGGTCAAAAGACTTTACTCGAATGAACCCTCCTATTTTCTTGGGTTCCAAAGTGAATGAAGACCCACAAGAGTTTTTGGAGGAGGTCGACAAGATAGTGGATTCTATGGGAGTAACTTCTATTGAGACAGCTGAACTAGCCGGGTATCAATTGAAAGATGTGGCCCAAGTATGGTTTTCTCAATGGAAGGATAATAGGGCTATAAGAGTGGGACCTATAACTTGGGAAGTGTTCAAGAATGCATTCCTTGATAGGTTCTTTCCACAGGAAAAGAGAGAAGCAAAAGTGGAGGAATTTATCAACCTTCGCCAAGGAGGTATAAGTGTCCAAGAATACTTCTTCAAATTCACTAAGTTGTCCAAGTAAGCCCCATATTTAGTGTCTAATCCTAGAGATGAAATGAGCCAATTTGTGATGGGGGTGTCCGACTCAATTGAGGAAGAATGTCATGCATCAATGCTTCATGAAAATATGGACATTTCACGTCTAATGGTGTATGCTCAACAAGTTGAGGAGACAAGGCTTAGGAAGAAGAATAGAGAGGTAAAAAAGGCAAAGGACTGATGATGGTAATTTTTCGAAAGGTCAGTTTGAGGGTCAAAGTGGACCAAGGTTCAAGAAGAGGTTTTCCAACCAAAGCTCCTCTAATGCTCCTAAGACCAACAAAGATAGGATGGCTAACCCTAAGCCTCAAGGAGGCAATAAGAGTGGACCTTCCATGGAGAGGCGTACATGTACCAAGTGTGGTAAGAAGCATGAGGGAAAATATCTTGCTGGTATGAGTGTGTGCTATGGATGTGGAAAAAGTGGACATCAATTGAAAGATTTCCAATCCGTACGGCTGTTACAACCCAAGCCTAGGGCCTAGAAGTGACCGGCGAATGGGGAACCCGAAGGAACCCCAAACAAGCCTCATAGCGTATCATTACACATCCTTGGTCGCGGAAGCATAAAAAATGACTATAAACGATAAGCATAATCAAGGGAGAAATCGGGACTAAGGGAACAAGAGAAACAAAAATAAGAATAATACACAAATACCATAGATGAGTCAAGCTCAAGCATAATACACAACTTGTCCAACACCACCTCTAAACATGAGTACTTAGCGGGGGCCAAGACAAACTACCGGGCTCACCCTCATACACAAAACATAACTAAAAAGAAAAGGTCTTGTACATAGCAAAAGATCATGAGCAACGTCCCCGGAATGGAGGACTCACCAATA
>JAJOOF010064283.1:0-36372 GCA_029582545.1 Solanum lignicaule
AATAATAGGATGACTTATGAGCACTAAAGAGAATGATGAAGGAAAAGGAAAGGAAGTGTTGTGAGCACCACATTTCATGAGGATGAAAGTCACTGAGCCTAAATGACCATACATTTGCACTCAGCCCCATTACAAGCCTTGAAAAGACCTTTTTGATCTTGAGTGAGCTAAAACAAATGTTGATTGGAAAATACAGGCAAACCTATGAGTGAAATTATGCAATGTGTTCTTCTTTGTGAGTGTGAGCATTGCATCTGATTCCGAAGCTTTAAACTACGAACCATTGTGTCAATATGGAATCATTCCTTGTGTGAGGGCATTTGAACACTTTGGTTGAGCTTGAACTTGCATTTGAAACAAGTATTGTGAGCATGAGGTTCTTTGATATTGGTGAGTTACAACTTGAATCTTTGAGTGCTCATTTTATCATTGCATAAGTAAATTGAGTCTTGTTGTGTGCATTCATGATTGAGTCTTGTGTTGCACTGTTCGAGACACCCTTTTTGAACGGTTGAACTTGAGTTTGCTTGAGGACAAGCAAAAGTTTAAGTTGGGGGTGTTGATGAGTCCACAAATTGGACTCATTTAGGGCTATATTTTGGTAGAAATTGTGTCCTCAAATGCTTATTTTATCTCAATATCTGATGAAAACCCTTAAGTTTGAGATATTTGAAGTTTGAAGGAAAGCATGGACACTACATCGCAAAAAGGAACGAAAAGGCTGAAATGAACGAAGAAATAAAGGCCTAAGGATCGCCTAGTCCACTTTGTGAGTCGCCGAAGGGTCTTACTTCGCCTTTTGTTCCACTGTACTGAACACTGTAGGAAAGGATCAAGTCGGCGGAAAAAAGGAGCACTCGGCACATCTCCGAGAAGTTCCAAGAAGCAGTACCATTTAACCCATTGACCAAGAGCACAACGATGCTGAAGGTTGGTGCAAGATGGCGATGAACTACACCAAAGGGCGAATTGCCGAGTTGTTCGATGATTTCGACTAACGACTTCGCCGAATGATCCGCTGCAGCACAAATCTGTGAACACTATAAATACTAGTTAGAGTTGTAGCTTTAATTGTGGAACAATTATTATAATTTTCATATAGAATAGTTCTTTATATTTTTTCTCTAAGTTTGAGATGGTTTTGAAGACTTGAAGATCCAAAGGGTTTCATCTTCAAGATTTGGATTTGGGTCTCTTGAATTCTTCAATTTTGGCCTGTATCAAGACTTAAATCTTCATACCCAATTGAATGCGAGCTCAATTTGGTATAAATTTCTATCTCTTATACATGTGTGGCTAAAAACCCCAATTCTTGGGGTGTGATTTAGCAAATTTGGGTTAAGATAATTGTTGGGTCTTGCTTTCTAATAGTTTAATCGTAGTTTAATTGTGATTTTATTTAGTAGTTGTGGATGAATTTAATGAATTTGTATTTGCAAATACAAGTTTATTTATGTGTTTTCGGCTTGCTCGAGTAAGAGGTCATAAAACTAAAACTACTAAATTGATGGCCGGTGGGAGTGGGTCGACATGAGGTTCAGCTCGAGAGAGTGAATCACAGTCTCATTCCCACACACTCAGCTCCAGAGAGTGAGTGGGTTAAGGCGTAGGCTGGTCTTCATGCGGCAAGTGGGTGTCCGAGAGGAATGCATTTGAAACGGGGTAAGTTGCTCGAGAGAGAGCTTATCCCTCTTAAAGTTTGGCCTAGTCACAATTATTCTATGAATCTTCTATCAAAAGCATGTATCCAATAATCTAGCTTAACCCGTATTCCCGTTACATCCCAAGGAGCCCCTCTCATTAATTAGAAATCCTTGTTTATTTTGTTGTTTTTACTTACTATTGACAAAACCCCATTGTTAATTGACACTCTTGTGTCCCCCTTTAATTTACAATGTATTTAATTGTTAATGTCTTTAGCTACGACTAGTTAGAACTAAATTTTATTTTTCTATTAATTCTCTAAACCACTCTCTAGGGAACGATCCCAACCCTTGGTTGGGTTACTAAACTATTGTACGATCGTAGACACTTGCATCGAAAGTTGTGTCTCTATTACGCAAACATTATAGGATACAAATTGACCTCTAGGCATAGAATTTCCTCTTTTCCACTCTAAGATAGGCTCATTCAGAAATTGGAATCTAACCACCCGAGTTCTACAATAAATAGAGGCGTAACATGCATGCAACCAATCCATACCAAAGATAACATCAACGTCTAACATGTCAAGTTATACCAAATCAATAAAAGTTACTCTATGGGATAAGGAAACAGAGCATCTTCTATAAACCCTCTTAGCCACCAAAGAATCACCAACAGGAGTAGAGACAGAAAAAAGGTTCTAATAACGCTTTTGGAGGAACATCAAACCTCTTTTCCACATAGGACATCACAAAAGATAAAGTAGCTCCATGATCCAACAAGGCATACACATCAATAAGAAAACCTTTTAAAATATCGATTACTACATCCGGGAAGCTCACTTGTTCACCTCGGGTTTGGAGAGCATAGAGCCGGTTTTTCTTGGGAGCATTTGGAGTTTGAACCACTAGGAGGAGCTTGCTTACCCTCTCTTCCTTTAGCCTTAAGAATTGGGCAATCTCTCATCTTATGACCACTCTTTCCATAACTAAAGCAACCATCCGTGTCAACTAGGCACTTACCATCATGCTTCCTTTCACACTTTGCATACCCAGCCACATACGAACCACTACCATTACCTTCTTGAGGTTTAGTGTTGGACACCCTATGCTTGTTGGCCCTTGGAGGAGCACTAGAGGAACCTTGGTTGGAAAATCCTTGCCCAAACCTTGGTTGACCTTGTTCATTAGACTTAGAATTGGAGAAGTTCCCATCACCGGTCCTTGCTCTTGTCACCTCCCTATTATTTTCTTTAAGTTTCTCATCCTCCATTTGTTGACCATACACCATGAGACATGAAATATCTATATCTTGCACAAGAACTGTCGTTCGTCATTCTTTGACTACGATATCGGACATTTCCATCACAAACTTATTCATCTTAGCCCTTGAATTCACCACTATAGTTGGATCATACTCTGATTTTTTGGTGAACTTTCGAGCATATTACTTCACACTCATACCTCCTTCACGAAGGTTAAAGACCTCTTGCATCTTAGCCTCACTCAACTCTAGGGAAACGAATCTATCAAGCAACGCCGATTTAAACTATTCCCACTATATGTGACCCACTCCTACCGGCCTACTATTCTTCCAATGATTATACCACAGTTGAGCAACACCTTTCAATTGGTAAGGGGGCAAATTCACTTTCTCCACCAAAGTCACCCCCATGATAGCAAGTACATTATAAACCTCATCCACAAATTCTTGAGGATCCTTCTCCAATTTGGAGGCATGAAATTCAGGGGGATTAATTCCAACAGGTGTGTAAGATAGTTGCAGACATCAACCTGCCGATTTCACATTAGGGTTCACATGAGTCACAACATCTCTATTGGCTTGAGCAGCCAAAGCTTGGGTTAACATTTGAAAAGCCCACCTAACCTCCACATTCGACATAGCTGAAGGATCAATTGTAGCTTGAGGATCTTGAGAAACTTGAGGAACTTGAGTAGGAGATCCTTCATTCACATTGTCTTCCTCAACCCTTATTGTGAAATCCCTTCTAGTAGTCATATCTTGTAGACCAACGAATAAGGATTAGGAGAAAGTCCTTGTAGAGTTAAACTCTATCGCACGACTTAAGAGTAATGACTGAAGTGGAATTTCATAAACATCTTATAGTTTTTTATTCATAAATGTGGCGCACTCCACACTAATGAATAAGACTCTACTAGATGTGGCTTATGAGAAATTACATGATCCTAGAATCGTTCTAAACCTTGTGCTATGATTACCAATTTTATCACGACCCAGGGGTACCCCCTAGGTGTAACATGGCGTATAGAACCCCGAAGGACTCCATACAAGCCACTTAGCATATAATAACATAAGACATAGAACAAAACAGTAAGAACGCATTTCAAGTCCAACTCTAAAATTTTCATTCAAAGCAAAAGCGGAAGTCTAGACTCTATGTCTCAACATAGCCATCTTTTACAATATTCGAATATGAAAGGGACATAGCCCATACAACATTGTCCAAAAAGGAAATACAAGAAAAGAAACTACAGGTGAAAATATCTGTCCTTGAATCATAAGGACCCGCCAACAAGCTAGGAGAAATGGAAAATCCAAGTTTTAGCCACAATGAGGACCACCTTGAGAATTGGACCCTACACTTGGGAAAAATGTAGGAAATGTAGGCGTTAGTACAAAAATGCACTAAGTATGATAGTCATGCATAAAAACATTTTAAACATGCTAAAAAGGGAAATTTCATTTGAAAGAATGCAATTGCTAAGTTTAAATATGATTTGAGAGTGTAGAGAGCATAAGTCATAAAAACATGCATCATAGACATAATCAATACATCGGTCATCTTAACCTAAGAGAAACACTTCATAAAAAATCTTATAGAGTATTTGTGCAATGCATGAATAAGACCCCATAAATCTCCCCCATTCTAAGTACACCTCTTTAGGCCATCATTCATATTCTTGTTCATATTGTTGTCGTGGAAAATAAGCTTTAACCGACACGACACCATGTGAGCTAAACAAGGAATTCGGTGACTCCCATGCCGAAAAGGGTTATTCTACTTGCCTAAGGTATAACCATACTCTTAGCTTAGGTGGATCCACTAGCCAAAGACCTATGAGGTCTTATAGTTTATGGGATAAGGAGATTGCTACTAGAAAACCTGGCCTCTACTAATGGGAAAGCTTTCATCCCAAGAGATTTCTCCTACAAACCCGGTCATTATTAATGGGAGGGTTCCCATCTAATATCAACATCCACTCTTTGCTAAGCAATAATTTCCAAGGAGTTCATATTAATTCTTGCCTTAGTTCATAATCATGGAAGAATTCCTTGACCATCAATCCAACATAATTCATAGGATTAGTCCTAGATCATGTGTGAGAATAACCTTTAACCTTCCATGTCTACAGATAGATTAAATAGGTAAGAATAGCCTTTCAACCTTAGAATCATCATATTGTGAGAAAACCATTCACATCATATCATATTCATACCTAGGTGTGTAAGTGAGAATATCCTTTCAACAATACACAACAGGATCATAATCATAGACACTTCACTCTCAAATTGTTCTTAAAGCATATACATAAATCTCACAAACATACATAATTCTCATACTTTGCCCTTCAAGGTTCAAAACTCATATCCAATCAAGACATCTAGAATTACTACGTTAGGCATGGATGTAATCATAATTAAAGTAACCCAATCATTACATCCATAATTTCATAAAATTCTTCCATCATCATAAGAACATAATTGGGAAATATGGGAATTTCATGGGTTCTTGGGGATACAACATAAAAACCAAAAGAAATCATCAATTTATTTATAATATTACATAATTCAATCATTAAAATTGATTTTGAAAGGAATCCATGACTTTGGAATCAAACCCTAACTTTTGGAGATTTCTATCTTCGAAATTGAGATTTTAAAGGGGCTCCATGGATGAAGAGCTACCATTACATAGTAATGGAATTCAATGAATTTGAGTAGAAAACATTGTTCCTTTAACCCTAACTCCAACTTACTTCTCCTTCTTCTTCATCTTTGAGATTTCTAGAGAGAGAATTTTTTAGAAGATGAACTTTTTGGAATTAATTTGGGTTTTTGAAATTATGAGGTGAATGTATTGGTTTTTGACTTAAAAGGCTTATACAGGTTTATGAAACTAAAGAAAAAATACCTCACTTAATACCCATATAAAATGGAACTTCCCAAAATACCTCTTTATTTAAGGGACCTGCTCAGGGACCACGAGCCGTGGTCCCCTCCGTGGACCTTGAGGCAATGGCTAGGTCTTCATGACTTGGCTCCCTTGAGGTTAATTGAAGACAACGACCCTTGGTAGCCTTCACGAGCCGTTAAGAGGCTTGCGAGGGAGGGTCTCACTTTGAGAAGTTTGGCAAGCACACTACCTAGCCCACCACGTACCACAGCACGAGCCGTGGTCCCCACCACGAGCCGTGGTGGTGGTCGTGGTATCTAAAGCAATGTCTAAGGGAGAGTGGACTACCCTAGTCCTCTCCCTTTGCCCTTGCCCACTTCCTTGACTCTAACCCCAAGGTCTCTAGTTTTATCCTTCTAATTTCCTGGGTGTTAAAAGAAAATAGAATGTTTTTGTACCCTAGCTGTAACACCCCGTATATCTAATGACCTAAGCTAGAGCCTAACGTGTAGTCAAGTAGCCTAATGAAGTTAAAACATAAGGTGAGAGGCTTAAAATAACTTCCCAAACTTGGTACTAAGGACCTAGTGCCTAAACTTCAAGTCATGGCTCCCACAAGGACCCCCTCCCCTCAAGGGTCCTTGATGAGAGCCAAGAGGCTACCCCAAAAGCTGTTAAAAATAACATCATTCACGAGCTAAGGACCACGAGACGTGGACTGACTCACACCTCATAGAAGGGGTCGTGAGTCTAGACTTAGCCTCCTCACTTGTTCCTCAAAATTCCCTAGTCTCTGACCCATACCACTTGAGCACATCACGGTCCGTGGACAATACCACTCCCCTTAGATGGGGCCTCGTGGATGGGTCCTGGACCAAGGCCAAAAGGCCAGCCTCAGACCCAAAGCATGAGTTACCAGTATGGTTTGTGGTCCAGACCACTTGATGTACAATAGATTAAATTAAGCCTACCCATTCACGAACTTTAATGCTTTGATGAAGTGTTCACAAGGATAGAGGTTGTTTGGCCTGTATGGATCCCAAGGAGGGAGTTCCATGCCTTGCATGGGAACATATGCACCTTGAAGGAGCTCCCAGTTGGGCAACACAATGCTTGGATAATAGCTTGGAGCATGGGAGGCTTAACGAAGCGAGGAGGAGTAAGTGAAGAATGTGCTCCATTCAGTGAGCTGCAGGACATTTCGGCGACTCGCCAAAGTTTCCTTGGTGAGAGTTCCCAAGATCGCCAACTGCCCAAGGAGCTACAAAGGGGATAACTACTCACTAGTCAAGCTTAAGACCATTGGCGTATCGCCAAGTGGATTGGGCGATGGTTCCCAGACTGTCCAAAGTTCCAGCAGCTTCCCAGCCAAAAGCAAGAGCAGAGTCCCTCACTGACTTCATTGGGCGCATCGCCGAGCATGTAAGCGAGCCCGACTTGGCTCACCCATTGGCCCATTTTGGGTCACTTTTGGGGCCATCTATGTAATAATGCCTAATACTTATAAATAAGTCTTTAGGGTTTTCTTTTAGAGTGAGATTATTTTGAATATTGATGAATGATAAATTTAACTCCTTGTGTGAGTGTTGAAAGTTTGGTAAGCTTTTGTTGAACATTCTTTAGAAACGAGGTTTGCTTGGGATATCGATTCCCTTGAGGTCTTCGTAAGAGGTGGGTGCTCTTGTAGGATTAACGGATCGAGGTCATTGGGTTTAGTATACCCTTTGATTGCTTTTTGTTTCCTCTTTGTGTGTCTATCTATTTTCTTGATTTGGTACTTGTTAGGATCTAGATTGGAGGTTATTGGATTTAATACATCCTTTAGTTGGCAATTGTTTCTTATCTTGTGTCTCTTCTTCTATCTTTCTCGTTTTCCGCTGTTTGTTGTGATTCTCCTTGTGAGAATTACATCATTTGGTATCAGAGCAAAGTTTAGATTCGTTCGTACGATTCTAGTCTTGGGTTGTTACGAAAACAAAAAAAAAAGTGTTCAAAACGTTTTTGAAGAAATTCAGAAATGAGTCTTGTTTATTTGAGTCTTCTTTGGAGTTTCCAAGGTTAGATTAGTGTTCCTTAACCCATTTCGAGTCTAGGGCTAAGATTTGAAAGGGTTTGATTCAATATTGAAGTTTCCACCATTGTTGGTTGAAGAGGCTTTGAACAAGACGAAGTGGGTTTTGAAATCTGGAAGTTTTGGCAAGGAATTGAGTGCTAAAAAGTATTGGGGTTTGTTCCCTATATCAAGGAGAGCAGTCAGCTAAAGTTTTGTGAAATTCCGAGCTAAAATTTTCAGGGTTTTATTTCTACATAGTGTTCTTGAAGTTCTTGAAGTACATTCAAATCTTCAAGAAGGGAATATTTGAAAAAGAAGGAGTTTGATCCAAAAGGGATTAAAGAGAAAGTGTAAAAGTGTTGTAAAAGGGGAATTTACCTAAAAGGGTAAAGACTAAGGGACAAATGAAGGTGGGGGACCATATATAGCAGGTCCAATTTCGGAGTTGTAAAGTTGCAACGAAAGGACATTGGGCGAGCCCTGACTTTACTCGCCTAGTCCACTCGACGCCTCGCCCTTTGGGCAAGTAGGTCGCCTACTTGACCTTGTTTTGGAAGGTGCCACTGGAAATTTTGGCGAGATAAGCCATGGTCGCCGAATCACTCGGCGCATCGCTAAAATTCCACCCAGATGCCAGTTTGCCTTGTCCGACCGTCAAGTTTGGCGAGTCAATCTTCAAGTTGGCTAGCTGAACTTCACTTTAGATGAAGAAAACAGTGCATTTGGTGATCGGAAACTCATGTTATGACCCTTTCTAATCTCAGGTTCTAATTTCTTAGTTTCCTTTCTTTTGATTCTAGTACATTGTCAAGAATCCTAAACTGATTTTCAACTCGTAACTACTCTACTTGTTGACTATTAGTTCTTGAATTCACTTCTTTGTTAGTGCTTTTCTTTTCGTACTTTTTTTGTTTTACTTCGTAGTTAATTCTTGACTCAAGTCTGTTTGCTTTAATTGAGTCGTCTGTTCTTCTTGAAATAAAAATCTATTCTGACCAAGAGTAGAAATTGAGACCTTGTGATCAACTGAGTATAAGCAATCTTCAACATTAGCCTCGCCAATTTGAGAGCCAATGAAAGGTGTGTAAACACGAGTGATTTTGAGTTCATTTTATTAACGTTAACGTTGTTTATTGTTTTTGTGAGTTGTCACTTTGTAGGTACACGGAGTTATAAGGAAGCATGTCCTCAATAGCCTCGGACAGATGTGACTATGACATGGGAGATTATGGCTGTGATGATAAGGGCTATGGATGTGAGGATAATGGAGATTATGGGGGGTATGAAGATAGCCATGATCAAGGGCCGAATGAGAATGAGATCTACTATTCCAGAGGAGAATATGAGAATAATGTTGAGCACTTCACATTCCCAGGATAAGGGTAAGGTGAAGTACAATACTCTATTATATAAGAAGTATGAGGAGCATGTCCCTAAGGCTTGTGAAGATTCGTATTCTTACTCTTGTGTTAATCTCTACCCTAGTCGAAGTAGCGTGTATGGTTATACTAGCTCAAGTGAAAGTCATCCGAGGGGAAGAAAAAAGTGTGCTACTCTAAAGTCTAAGGATACTATATCCTATACCTCTCAAGGTAATGCACACTTATCGGGATATGGGAACCAAGGCAGGTATGAAGGATGTGTCAAGGGTCTCGGTACCAAAAGGATTGATTTTCCCATCTTTAAGGGATGGCGTGATCATGAGGCATATCTTGATTGGGAGTGGCAATGTGAGCAGATTTTACAATGTCATGATTTGAGAGGTCCAGAGCGACCCTTGTATACCCTTAATAATTTGAAAGGTCTTGCATTGGGTTTGTGCACTCAAGATGATAGGCTCCGGACACTCCAAGGAAATACCCACTCATTGACATGGGAAGGATTGAAAGGGCTGATGAGGTTCAAGTATTTGTCAAAAGGGTACATAAAGCTTTTCAATGTCGATCCGAGAAGACCAGCTTTTAGGACAAAGGTTAGCATCTGTGGGGCTTTGGGATTTGACCTAGTCCTCGATGAGGGTACAATATGAACTACAGTACTCCAGAGGTGGTAGCTTAGTTGGGACTACCTCGACTACAAAGGACCTATCCACACACCATGGAGGGATGTAAGGTTACCGAATGGGTAAGAGTATCTTTCACACGCGGCAAATACTATGAGGAGGTTTGGTGTGATATAATGCCCAAGGTTTCTTGTCACCTAAGTTTGGAGGCCAATTGGTTCAATGAGCATAGGGTCCCAAATGAGCAGAATGGGTACAAGTGTATTGTGGATCATTGGGGAGCACAGTTATTTCCTCCTCCTAAGGTTAAAAGTGAGAGACGAAATATTGAGAGGAGTAAGGGAAAGCACGGTGGCAACCTTAGAGAGGCAAAATGAGAGGTTGAGGGGAGTGAATTGAGAGGGTTGCCACAATCTCAATCTAATAATTTTGTTCATCCTTCAATTGGTAAGGATTCTTATGTAGGTACAAGCGTGATAAATGGAGGAACACAAGTTCCAGCCAAAGAGCCATAATTAAAGGTGTGATGGATGCATTAAAAGAATGTTCCAACATCCAAGGTAAGAAAGATCTTTCTTGTGGGCATCAAGGTACAATATCTAACTTAACACTTTTTCCATTACAAATGAACAAAGTGTGAATGTTAGCTTGTCTTTAAGTGAGCCTATTGATTCTTTACCTTATATTGATAATGTGCTTGTTGAGATTGTGGATACACTAGTTGATCCTATTGATGACCGAATTGATTCTTCTAGTAAGATCGATTTGTGTCCACTTAGTGTTGACACCTATGCTTTGAATGCTAGCTCATTATTTTGTAATGACTGTGTTGATCAACCTGTTTGTGAGTGTAGTTCATTGGTTGAGGGTTCTTGTAATGTGATTAAGGAACCTCAATTTGGTGGTAATGATAAAAATGTTAATCATTTTATTTGGAGTGACTCTTTGATCATGTTTTTTGTGGCTGATCCAATTGCGTGCTTTGCTCATAGAGATCATGTGCTTGAAGGTGTTTCAAAAGATGTTATGCGTCTTTTTTAGGGTGAACTTGCATGTTTTACTTCTTCCCTAATGGTTGACCATTCCCTCTTTAAGTACAATATCCTTTTGAAGATGTTGAAATCACTCCTAGTGATGTACCTAGTCCTATGAATCATGAGAGTAGTATAGTTCTTGATAACTATACTTGCTATAATAACCCATTATGTTCTGAAGATTTTCCTCCCAAAGATGGAAATCTCTTCTTAGAAGATGAGAGTACTCTTGTAGGGAAGGAATGTGATGAGGAGGAAGGTGATGTTTGTTTTCCCATTCTCTTTTCTTCTTGCTGTGTCCCAATTGTCAATGGTATGACCCCTGAGTTTGAATCTATTAGTAGTAATACCCATGAAAACACCTTGGAGGAAGTTGAATTGCGGGACACCTTTCTCTATTACTTGTTTACATATGATGATGCTCACGTTGTTGAGTGGAGTATGTTGTTGGGATGAACAAGTGCCTACCTGATAAATGGAGGAGCACTTGATCCAGTTCTGTGGACCTTCTACCATTTTGATCCTGGTGGATGTTTGAGGGTATTTGAACTGGTAGGAGTATCATCTTTTGGGTGGTACTACCATGTTGTTGAGAAGAATAACCATTGTCCTTGTTCTCCATTTGTGGGCTTAATATCCATGACAATAGAGGATGTTTGGTTGTTCCTTGAGTTGGAGTCTCCTCGGTTAATTGCTTTAAATGTTCACCTTTGTATTACCCATCATGTTAAGAGGATAAGCTTTTTGCTTATGACCTATATGGTTTTACAAGGTTTGGATTTGAGGATTCACTTTTATCTACTTGCATATGATGATACTCATACTTGTGTGGGTTGCATATCTTATGTTAGTAGTGGTTTAAATTGGGCAAATAAGAGTCTCCTTGACTCGATGCTATACGATCATTTTCCATGTGACCCCAGTGCCATCCTCAAGTGTGCTGAATGTGGTAGTAAAACCTTCTGCCATTTGCATGATTCTTCCGTGGTGTTATTATTTGATCCAATGTACTTAAATGAGGTATGTTTACCAATTTGGGTGGGGAATACTGATGTACTTGAACTTGCTCTTGAATTGGGAATAATTACTCTATTGAAGTTATCTAGTGCATTGGATGGGTCTCAATGTTTCTTACTTAGCCAAGTATCTATTACTTTGATTAGTTACAAACCCTTGGTTAATATGTGTGATGCTTGGTTATAAGTTAATTTTGTGCATCCTTGGCATGGTGATGAAATTGTTATTGTTAACGCTAACCCTTATGCCATGAGGATCTTTGTACTGTTTGCTTCCCCTATGGTTTTACAAGGTATGGATTCGAGGACGAATCCTTTTCAAAAAGGGGAGAATGATGTAAAATGGATAACATCAAGCCTATCCATTCACGAACATCAATGCTTTGATGGACTGTTCACAAGGATGGAGGTTGTTTGGCATGTATGGATACCAAGGAGGGAGTTCCATCCCTTGCATGGGAAGATATACATCTTGAAGGAGCTCCCAGTTGGGCAACACCATGCTTGGAGCTTGGGAGGCCTAACGAAGCAAGGAGGAGCAAGTGAAGAATGTGTTCCGTTCGGCGAGCTGCACGACACTTCGGCGACTCGCCAAAAGTCCTTTGGCGAGGGTTCCCAAGATCGCCAACGGCCCAAGGAGCTACAAAGGGGAAAACTGCTCACTAGGCGAGCTGAAGACCATTGGCACATCTCCAAATGGATTGGGCGATGGTTCCCAGACCGCCCAAAGTTCCAGCAGCTTCCTAGCCAAGTGCAAGAGCAGAGTTTCTCGCCGAGTTCATTAAGCACACTGCCGAGCCAGTAGGTGAGCCCGACTTGGCTCTTCCATTGGCCCATTTCGGGTCACTTTTGGGCCCATCTATGTAATAATGCTTAATACTATAAATAGGCATTTAGGGTTTCATTTTAGAGTGAGATTATTTTAAATATTGATGAATGGTAAATTTAACTCCTTGTGTGACTGTTGAATTCTTGGTAAGCTTTTGTTGAACATTGTTTAGAAACGAGGGTTGCTTGGGATATCGATTCCCTTGAGGTCTTCGTAAGAGGTAGGTGCTATTGTAGGATTAACGGATCGAGGTCATTGGGTTTAATATACCCTTTTATTGCGTTTTGTTTCCTCTTTGTGTGTCTGTCTATTTATCTTGATTTGGTACTTGTTAGGATCTAGATTGGAGGTTATTGGATTTAATACATCCTTTAGTTGCCAATTGTTTCTTATCTTGTGTCTCTTCTTCTATCCTTCTAGTTTTTCGCTGTTTGTTGTGATTCTTCTAGTGAGAATTACATCATTCTTATCGTGACCAACGACACTATCCTACGGTATGAGTGTCTACGATCGTTGATAATATAGTAACCCAACCAAGGATTGGGGTCGTGTCCCAAGGGAACGGTTTTGTGAATTGATAGAAAAATAGAATTTACATTCTAACTAGTCGTAGCTAAAGACATTTGCGATAAAAGACATTGTGAATTAAAGGGGGCGACACCAAAGTGTCAAATATCAAAGGGGGTTTTGTAACAAGTACTAAAACAACAAAATAAACAAGAAAATCAAGTCTGGGGAAAGGTTCTTGGGATATGACCGCAATATAAGTTGAGATAAATTGTTGGCTACATGCTTTTGATAGGAAATTTGTAAAATAATAGTGACTAGGCGAAGCTTTAAATGGAAATAAGCTCTCTCTCAGGAAACTTACCCCGTTTCAAATGCATTCCTCTCGGACACCCATTTGCCGCATGAAGAACAGCCTACACCTTACCCCACTCACTTTCTCGAGCTGAGTGTTAGGATATGGGACTAGGGCTCACCCTCTCGGGCTGAACCTCATGTCGACCCACTCCTTAGGACATTAGTCTAGTGTTTTTGGTTTCGGGACCTCCCTCTCGGGGAAGCAGAAAACACATGGGTTGCTTTGTATTTGCAACTACAAACCCTTTAGATTAAACCACAACCACTAGGTCAAATCACCATTAAAATACATCTAACATATCAGCAAGCAAGACCCAACAAGAATATCAACCCATATTTGCTAAATCACACCCCAAGAATGGGGTTTTTTTGCCACACATCAAGAAATAAGAAATTATACCTAACATGATAAAGAAATAAACATGGTATAACAAATTAAACCTTAAATTAAGTAAAGGAAAATGAATAGAGAAGACCCACTTCCAACTTGGGGAGGAAGAACTCTTTTCTTCAAGTTTCCACAAAACCCTCTCCAAACTTCAGAGAAAAATATCAGCTAAAGTATGTTCTAAAGTGAAAATAATAATAATAATTGGTCCACACTAAGACTACAATTCTAACTAGTATTCATAGTTTTCAAAGATGTGGTACGGAGGACTGTTTGGGGATATTAGTCGAGATCGCCGATGAACTGCCTTTTGGTCAGCTCATCGCCTTCAGTGGCTTGCCTTTAGCATCCTCGCATTCTAGATCATTGAGCGATACAGTACTGCTTCGCGAACTGATCGCTAACTCGTTGAATGCTCCTTTCCTCGCCTTTTGATCCACTTCCTTCAAGGCTTCACGTACTGGAATGAAGGGCGGTTCATGTCATTTCAGCGACTCGCCAAGTTGAACTCGGTGATCCGCAAGATTCCATTTCTTGTTCTTTTTCAGCCCTATTTGCTCCGTTTTGCGCCTAAGTGTCTATGCTTCCACTAAAACTTTAAATACCTGAAACTTCAGCATTTTAATCAAGTATTGAGATAAAACAAGCATTCAAGGACAGTATTTCTATTAAAATAAAGCCCTAAATGAGTCCAATTTGTGAACTCATCAGTAACACCTCCTAAATTTTTTTGATGTTTCTGTGGCCTTACATGTCGTTTTGAGCTTAAAATTAAGTCATTTGGCCTTAAGAATGATTGGAAATAATTAGGGATGAATTTCAATACTTAGATGGGCGTTTTTGACATAAGAGTGTTGGCAAATCGATAGACCGCTGGACACACCTACGATCCGTAGGTCCAGTTGTTGTTTCCACCCTGGACAATTTTTGAATGACTAGTCCACTGACCCACCTACGATCCGTGGTCCAACCCACGGGCCGTGGTTGGCTAACTTGAATGGCACCTGGAATTGCTGAAATCTTATATGGTGCCCTCTTTTGAATCTGGGTGTTACAATATCTCCCCCTTGGGATCATTCGTCCCCGAATGAGATTCTAGACATATCTTAAACGAAAAGGACTCAAGACTAGCAGCCCATCATGCATGGAACTCATCAAAATGCACAAAGAAACAAGGAGGAACTACATACTTAATGCATCAAAAGGAAGTAGGAACTACATCTATCAACCCAATATGCATGAATTCTCAAAATTTCTCATGTTCAAGGAGGAACTACCTTCTCCAAGCTAAAAACATGCTCAACACAATCTCATGGAGCTCATATGCAATTCACTCTAAAAATGCATATCTAAAGCATGTTCATCAATTCATCTCATGAAGTCTATAGGCAACTCATACTCAATGCATAACAACATGCGGAAACTATAAGTCATTTCTTTCAAAACTTAAGCTTTTTCACGAACATGCATAACATAAGGAAATCATGGAAACACATAAAACACAGATAACTCCCAAAACTGCTCAAGCTAGAGTAGGAATAGAAGGGAAAAGATAGGATATCAGGAGCCATATCGGCCTCGACCTCCCACGTAGCACCCTCAACTAAGTGATTCCTCCATAACACTTTCACGGAAGCAACTTCCTTGTTTCTCAACTTCTTGACTTGCCGGTCTAAAATCTCAACCGAAACCTCTTCATATGAAAGATTCTCTTTAACTTCCAAACCCTCTAAGGAAACTATGTATGTCGGATCACCAACATATTTCTTCAACTTAGAGACATGGAAAATCGAATGCACCGATGCCAACTCATTTGGCAAATAAAGTTCATATGCAACCTTACCAATATGCCTCAGAATTTGATATGGGCCTACAAAACGGGGACTAAGCTTCTCTTTCTTACCAAACCTCATTACACCTTCATGGTTGAGATTTTTAAGTAAACCCAATTATGAACATCAAACTCAAGATCCCTCCCTCTCACATCGGCATAAGACATCTGTTGACTTTGAATCGTTTTCAACCTTTCTCTTATAAGTCAAATTTTCTCAATGGCATCATGAACTAACTCGAGACCTATTAGGGCTTCTTCACCCATCTCAAACCAACCCATAGGATATCTAAAACTCTTACCATAAAGAGCCTCAAATGGAGCCATATCAATTCTTGAGTGATAGTTCTTATCATAGACAAACTCAATCAATTGCAAATGGTCATCCCAATTACCCTTAAAAACGATCACACAAGCTCTCAACATGTCTTCCAAAGTATGAATAGTGCGCTCCGCTTGCTCATCAGTTTGGGGATGAAAGATCGTACTAAGTTTAACCTTAGTGCTAAGACCCTTTTCGAATGACTTCCAAAACTGAGAGGTGAATTGGGTACCACGTTGGAAATAATGAACCAGTGCACTCCATGCAACCTTACCATTTTTCTCAAATACAACTTAGAATAATCTTCCACCAAATAAGAAACCTTGATGGGAATAAAATGAGCCAATTTTGTCATCCGATCTACTATTACCCAAATCGAGTCATGTTTTTGCCGAGTAAGTGGCAACCCTACAATAAAGTCCATATTCACATCTTCCCACTTCCAAGTAGGAATACCAATGTATTGGGATAAACCTCTCGGTCTCTGATGCTCAACATTCACTTGTCTACAATTTGGACGCTTAGCGACAAATCTCACAATATCCTTTTTCATCCATTCCACCAATAGATCTCCTGCAAATCACGGTATATCTTGGTGGCCCCGGGTGAATAGAATACCGAAAACTATGGGTTTCTAATAAGATCTGTTCCCTGAAGTCTATAACATTCGAAACACATAACTGACCTTGATATCTAAGTACCCCATCTCCCCATCGTGAGAAAGCCTCAATAGACTTTTTGAGCACAACCTCTTTTCAATTCTACCAAAATTGGATCAAGTCCTTGCTTAGCTGTCACATCTATCACAAAAGATAATTCGGACCCATTATGAACCGTGACACCACATTTGGTGGAATCCACTAGTTGAACCCATAATCGAGCTAACCTATGAACATCTCAAACCAACTCTTTCTTTTCATCCTTCACATGAGCAATACTACCCATCGATAGTCAACTAAGAGCATCCGCTACCACATTAGCTTTAACGGGTGGATAGAGAAAACTCATGTCGTAATCCGTCAACAATTCTAGCCAACTTCTTTGGTGGAGATTCAAGTCCTCTTTGTTGAACACATATTGCAAACTCTTATGATCGGTGAAAACATCAATATGAACCCCATTCAAATAATGCCTCCAAGTCTTTAAGGCAAAAACAACCGTCGCTAATTCAAGGTCATGGGTAGGATAATCTTTCTCATGGATCTTATGTTGCCTTGAAGCATAGGCAATAACTTTACCATTTTGCATAAGTGCATATCCTAACCCGATTCTAGAGGTATCACAATACACCACAAAACCATGCGTACCTTCTGGTAAGGTCAACGCCGAAGTGGAAGTAAGTCTATCTTTGAACTCTTGGAAACTTTTCTCACAAGATTCCGACCGTATGAACATAGCCTTCTTTTGAGTCAAAGCCGTCAAATGAGAAGAAGTGGAGGAAAACCCTCAAAAAACCTTCTATAGTAACTGGCCAAACCCAAAAAGTTTCTTATATCCGAAGGAATTAGAGGTCTAGGAAAACTTTTGACCGCATCTATCTTAATAGGATCTACCTTAATTCGCTTGCTTAACATATTATGACCAAGAAAAATTACGGACCTCAACCAAAATTCACATTTGCTAAACTTGGCAAAAAGTTGTTTGTTCTTAAGAATTTGCAACACAATCCTCAAATGGTCAACATGATCATTCTCACTCTTTGAATAGATAAAAATATCATCAATAAACACAATTACGAACATATCAAGGTATTGTCTAAACACCATATTCATCAAATCCATAAACGCCGCTGGAACATTATTCAACCCAAATGACATTACCAAAAACTTATAATGAGCATTCCGAGTTTGAAATGCCATCTTCAGAATGTCATCTTCTTTCACCCTCAATTGGTGATTACCCGATCGAAGATCAATCTTAGAGAAATAACTTACTCCTTGAAGTTGGTCAAGCAAATCATCTATTCTTGGAAGAGGATACTTATTCATAATGGTCACCTTGTTCAACTGACGATAATCAATACACATACAAAGGGAACCATCTTTTTTTCTAACAAACAAAATTGGAGCACCCCATGAAGAGATACTTGATCAGATGAAACCTTTATCCAACAAATCTTTTTGTTGCCCTTTCAACTCCTTCAATTCTACCGGAGTCATTCGATAAAGAGGAATATAAATAGGTTGCGTATCTGGGAGAAGGTCAATACCGAAGTGTATTTCCCTCACGGGAGAAATACCGGGTGAATCATCTGGGAACACTTCTAGAAACTTATTTACAACGGGGACCGAATCAAGACTCGTGGTTTTGGAATCTATATCCCTCACCCAAATAAGATGGTAAATGCAACCTTTAGAGATCATCTTTCTAGCTTTGAGACAAGAGAACAGCTGATCCTTAGGCATAGAATTTCCCTCCTTCCACTCTAGGATAGACTCATTTGGAAACTGAAACTTGACTACATGAGTTCTAAAATCGATAGAAGCATAAAAAGAGTGCAACCAATCCATACCAAGGATAACATGAAAGTCTATCATGTCAAGCTCTACCAAGTCAGCAAGAGTAACTGAATGAGATAAGGAAATAGGACACTTTCTATAGGCCCTCTTAACCACAATAGAATCACCAACATGAGTAGAGATAGAAAAAGATTCTAACAACTCATCTGGAAGAACAACAAACCTCATAGCAACATACGCGTCACGAAAGACAAGGTAGCACCGGGATCAAGTAAAGCATACATATCAACTGGAAATTTTTTTAACATATCGGTAACTACATCTGGAGAACTCTCTTGGTCACCTCGAGACTGAACTGCATAGAAGCAGTTTTGCTTGGGAGCATTGGGACCTGAACCACTAGGAGTAGATTGCTTGACCTCTCTTCCTTTAGACATAAGCATTGGGAAATACCTCATCTAGTGACTACTCTTACCACAACTGAAGCAACCATCCGTGCCGGCTAGACACTTACCCTCGTGCTTCTTCCCTCACTTAGCACAGGTAGACCTATGCAATGAAGATCCACCACCATTCCCTCATTGAGGCTCAGGGTTAGACACCCTATCATTGTTAAACTTAGGAGGACAATTGGACGAACCTTGACTGGAAAACCCTTGGCGAAACTTAGGACGACCATGTCCATCTGATCTACATGTGAGAAATTACCATCATTGGTCTTAACCCTTTTTACCTCCCTAGACTTTTCCTTGAGCTTTTACACTTCAATTTGTTGTGCATGCACCATGAGACGGAAGATGTCCATGTCACCAATAAACATGGTGGTACGACACTCTTTAACCACTATTTTAGCTACAAAAAACACAAATTTACTCATCCTTGCACTAAAATCGGCAACCATTGTTGGAGCATACTTAGACAGTTGAGTGAACTAAAGCATATTCCCTCATGCTCATACTTCCTTGATGAAGGTTAATGAACTCAAGCACTTTTCCGTCCCTTATATCAAGGGGAAAGAACCTATCAAGAAAATAATATTTAAACCCTTCCCATTCTATGGGACCTACTCCTACCGGTCTTGCTTCCTTCCATTGGTTGTACCACACTTTAGCAACACCTTTCAATTGATAAGTGGACAATTCCACCTTCTTTACTGTAGTCACCCCCATTATAACAAGTACCTTATAGACCTCATCAATAAACTCTTGAGGATCTTTCTCAACTTTGGAGCCATAAAATTACGAAGGGTTAATCCTTGTAAAGTCCCTCACTCTTGAAGCTGCCATACCCACATTTGAGTTTCACGGGGACTGCCACCTCTCTATTGGCTTGGGCCGTCACGGCTCGAGCCAACACTTAATTATTAGGATAGCTCTTACTCTTTAATTCAATTATGTGAGAATACCATTTCAATCTAAGAGTCCATATTATGTGAGAAAACCTTTCACATTATGCTAGTATGTGTTTATGAGAATAATCTTTCACAACACCACATCAAATATCATTATTCACACTTTATCTTCAAAGCAAGCTTAAACATTTATATAGGTTTCTTAAGATCATGCATAACTCATACTCTGCCCTTTTAAGGTTCAAAGCTTACTTTGAATCACCAAATCTAGAATTCAAGGAATAGATAAGGATTATATCATATATTCATGTGATTCAATCACTTCATACATTGATTCATAAAACTCCTCTTTCATAATCAATAACCCACATCATATGATCACAATTTGGAAAACATAAGGGTTTTCATGGGTTCATAGAGGAAACATCATAAAAGCATAGAAAATTATCAATTCATGCATATGAAAACATAATTCAATCATTAAGATCAATAATCAAAAGAACCCATAGTGATTGAAGAAAACCCTAGCTAATTGGGGAATTCTACCTTTTGAAATAGAGGAATTTGGGGACTCCATGAATGAAAACTACCATACCTCAAGTCCAACTACGTTTCTTCATTGGAGGAATTGAGACCTTAGCTTGAAACCCTAGGTTGAATCTTCTTCTTCTTCTTCATGTTTCTAGAAAGAGAGTATTTGAAAGGAAATTTGGTTTTCTTTTGTGAAATTGGAAGAATGAATTAAATGGGGTGAAATTGAGGCGAAACAAACTTATATATGGGTCCTAAACTTAGGCAAAATGACATAATATATGAGCTAATTAATTAGGAAAAGACCCAACTACCCTTGAATTAACTGTGAGCTATCACTGTCCTACCAACCGATGGACCGTCACCTGACCTACGGTCCATCATGGTGGACCGTGGCTGGTTGTCAGAGACTTTTGGCCTATCTACAACCCTGGACCACGGACCGTGGACCCACCTACGGTCCATAGGTACAGTCATGGTTTCCACCCTGGATAATTTTTAAATGACCAATCCACGGACCCACCTACGATCCATGGTCCAACCCACGGGCCGTGGTTTGCTAGTGTGGGTGGCACCTGGAACTGCTGAAATCTAATATGGTGCCCTCTTTTGAATCTGGGGAGTTACAATTGAAGAACACTAATTGAACTCCATAGAGTTTACCAAATCAATCTCGAGGTTTGATATCCATTCGAACCTCATCTGCGAGCTTTATCTCCTTTGGTGTTTCACCAAATGCATTCGGCGACGTTAGTTGTAGTCTGCCGAGTGGGTCTAAGTTAAATAGGCCAAAAGTCTTTTCAAGTTAAAAAATAAACCCTTTCATCTCTTTGTGCTTATTGCCCTACAAAACATCCAATTCCCATATTTTATTGTTTGTGTGCCTCTGTTGTGTTTTTTCACTTGCTAGAAATGCATTGGATTGCTTGCATCTCGATCCCAACCCTAGTTCCCTCAATTTTGTACTTTAATCCTATCTTTGAGGTTGGTTTTTGAGTTCTATCTTATCGTTAGTGCTAGAAATTGTTGTTTTTATATGGGATGTGTGCCATTTGAAGTACATTGTTGTTTAATTTGTATGGTTAATGCTAAATAGATCATATTGAATTGTGCCCAGGAGATAGATAGTTTATTTTTGACCCAAAGGTCTTGGTTAAATTAGGTATGGGTGAAGTCTGATTAGCCCGGTGATGTCCTTATTATCTAATTTTTCCCAATGATAGATAGAGTGAAGACTTCATTAAGGGAGAAACATCATTTTGGGTAATACTTTGTCATGTTTGGGGTATTCTAAATGCCCATGGGTAGAAAAACATGTGGATAAATTGTAAAACGTATAGAGAATTGGGTATTGTTGCGTATTGTGGTTGAATTTGTGAAAGTAGGCACTGGACTGAAAACTACTTGTTCAGTTAGCTTGTCTAAGCTCGCCAAGTTAGTTAGGTGAATCACCGAATAAGACATAGACCGCCTTCTTTGTTTGGATTTGTGAGTTGGGTATTGTTCCTTTCGATGAGATTGCCTTAGCTCACCTAAACTCACTCGGTGTATCTCCAAGTAGGAGTGGGCATCTCCTTTTTGTCTTTTTTTTTTGTACTGTCACTTTCGCTGGACTTCTCTTAGACTACAAAAAACAAATTAGCAAATCGTCAATTTGGAGATGACTCTGCCCATCATGCCTTAGTTCTTATAAATTGGTAGTGTGAACTTCAGCAAGCTCGCCTAACCTACTATGCAAATCTCCCTCCAGTAGGCGAGCCTTAAAAAAAATTGAATTGTGTGTCTTTTGGATTTAACTTTAATTAAGTTTCAGCAAATTTGTGTTTGAATACTTGCGCCTTGCAGGATTTGGCAAAGAACTAAAGGAAAACCTAGTCGTTACCTCTGACTTTGAGTCAAACAGAGAGTATCTGCCTGCTCCTTCATTTAAGAAGAATAAGAAGATCTGCATTAACGAGCCATCTGAGGCTCCATGCCAACATCTAACCACTTTGTTCTTCTTTATGCGTGTGAGTGAGCAACCAAAGAAGGTGGTTGCTAGAAAAAGAAGGGACATCACGTCCAAGTTGATTCAACATCCTTAGGCCTTATCCCATGCCTCTTGTGTTCTCCCGATCATTGCTCTAAGGGTTTTCAATAGACTCAAAGCAGCTAGAGAATGGACAATTCTTGAAGAGAGACAACTCTCCATAATGGAGTTATGCGGGACTACCCAAAGATCTAGGAAACGATATAGTTCCATAGGTTTAATAGGTTCACACGACTTCTACCTCTCTATGTCCCATCTTGGGTATGAGAAATATATCCGGCCTATGGAAAAGCCTTGCCCAAGACAAGGAAGGGCACAATTTGTTAGCCCTTGAAAGAAATAAAAGTGAGTGGAAAGATACTACAGTACATACAGGTGCAATAAACACTGCCCTAGGAACTTAAGAAAATCAGGTTGAGAACTTCACACAAGGGATGCAACACAACCTTGACTCATTAAAGGGTTGTCTAGTACCTCATATTTCTGATGCTTCTCCTCCATGTATGGCTGATGGAGTAAAGATCGAAAAGAAGGACATGAACTTTGGAGCCAAATATTGGTTTAGATTCATAAGAAGCAATATCATGCCTTAAAAAAGTGAATCAATCCTTCCTCACCCAAAGGTCATCTTAGTTGTCACAAATATTTACATGTAGAACATTAATGCGCGGTTAATTATTATGGATGACATATTGATGAGTGCTATACTACAACAGACTTCCATCCTATTTCCTATCTTGATTACACAGCTGTGTAAAGATGCGGGAGTTTCTTTTCGGAAAAGGACTAATTTGAGTATTACCCCCGCCTCCTCTATTGACATCCGGAGGATTGAGGATGACTACTAACGAGATGACGCGGCTTAGAGAGAGCCACCACCACCAGATGCTCCACCTATAAATTGATCTTGCCGCTCTTGAGGCTGAGGCCACTCCATCCACTCCTTTTGTGTCACCTTCAGTTATACCCAAGACTACCTCTATACCATCTACTTCCACTTCAACTACTGAACCTACCCCTACTGGTGTCTCCCGACACTCTTTAACCCAACCATAATTTATTAAATGGCCAACCTTACTTTGTCTACGGATATAAGGGCAAGTAGGGTTGAGAAATATAAGCCCAAGCTGACTGATCTGGAGATTGAGGCTACGTAAGAGAGTTAGGTTGGCTAGTGTAAGGCTAACCTAGTGTTGCATGGTGAGAGGTTAGATGAAATAACATATAGGATAGATGCTTGGGAGAAGTAGGAGGGTAGTTATGATGCTTTGACTACATTGAGGACTGAGATAGACAGTCTTAAGGTTGATGTGGACCAGATGAAGTCCACAGATATTTCGGTGCTATGAGGTGAGGTTCTCTTCCCTAGTGTGCCTAAGTATGTGCCTACTTTTGTTCCTATTATTGAGCTTCCTCCGAGTGTGGCTGAGTAGTTGAGTGTGGGTGGTAATATTGTTGGTGCTACTGGTGATGTTGTTATTGAAGATGATTATGAAGAAGGATTTGTGGGTGATGTTGATATTGAGTCATCTAAAGAAACAGACGAAAAGGAGATATAAACAGTAGATGATGAGAAGTAGATGGCTATGACCTTAATAAAGTTGCAGAATTTGGAGGATATTGTAGTGTTAATGATGATGGGGAGTTCCCATAAGGAGACCTTCACAGTTGGCACCCATGAGGTCTCTTCAAACTCCATCGTTCCTCCCATTGATGTGTCGGGAACCCCTAGTCAAGCCCAATTTGATGACTCCTATGATTATTTTGTTGGGCATTTATTCCTTGGATGATGCCACTCCTCTTGAGACTCAAGATTCGAGCACTCCAAAGTCATAGCTTGTTAGGGGGACTTTTTATCTCTCATCCCATACTCATATTATTTCATTCTACATTGAGCACATTGCTTTAATTTTTTGTTGGGGTGAGGGAAAATGGCCAATATTCTTCTTTTGATTGTATTTTTTATTTTAAGTTTTACTTTTTGATAATTGTAGTATTTTAGCTTTTTTGTTTTATGGTTTGGGCAAAATTTTGTCTCTTGTGTTCATTTTCCTATGAGTTTGGAAGTGTTTGTAATGCTTGTGTTTTCATTGATAATTATCCAATGATCTATTGTATTCAATATCGATGTCTTGGATAGTACTCACGATGAGCATTGTGATTAGTGTTTGTATTGCAAGAAGAAATTAGCGTGGCTACACTTTTGAATGGTGCATTTTTATATACATTAACTTCATTTTTACTATCTTATATTCTTCATCTCAAGTCTTACTACTGATATCGCTATGGTCGTAGGAACAAATTGAACTGAATATGACTCAAGGTGACACCAATGAGACTGATGTTTCCCCAAATGATATTATTGGGAAGATGTTAGGAAGAAAGCACTTTGGGAGAGTAAGATGTATGGGTATGGGAGCATCTCCTTCAAACACATTCTTGAATACCAAACGGTGACTTAGTGAACTGAGCATTTCTTTGTCTAGCTACGGTGCATCGTACACAAATTCTACCTATCTGCATCAAAAGGTTGCACATTTGGAGTCCCAATAAGAAGGAACCTTGACTACACTGAAGGATTACATGATATCAAAGGATAGTGGAGTTCCTGAAGAATTTCTACTCTGTTTTCTCCTCAGCCAGAAGTAAGATGTAAATATTATTTGTACTTCTTCTATTATAATCAATTTTGATCAGTTTAATAATATTGTACTTCATGATTTCAACCTGCTGATACGGAGAATGATCTTGTTTCAATGGTGTATATTAGGGTATCATCGATCGATAAAAACACAAATCAACAATCAATTGCTTAATGTTTTATCTTTGGACTACTCTAGCTTTCTATGAATTTCAATTTGTGATGATTGTCTAGACTTGTTTTCCATACTTTGGTTTGATGTCCACACTTAAATTTATGACTTGCTATTTTAGGTATTTTAATGGTAATTTATTTATGATTTAACGTATAAAGCCGAAATTGATATTTGATGTGCTCTTTAGTTGATGGGCTGGGGTAATTTGCTCAAGCCGATACTCTATTGTTGTCCAAATCTGAATTCTCTATACATATGTGATTTGTGGATTTTCAAAGCTCAAGCAGAAAATTATTTTTGATAGTAGATGTTGATGATCGGAGGAGGTGCTTTGCTTGGAAATCTTGTTACATCCTAGATGTTGTCCATACAGATCAAAAGGGAGATGAAGTATCAAAATTTATTCATATTTGTTGAGAACATGCACATTTGTGTAGGCTTAAAGAATTGCAGTTCACTATTGACATTAGATGGAGCAACGGAGTGGTTCTGTTGAAGAGATTTATGGCATGTCATATCTAATCTCTGTCCCTTTTCTAGCTTGTTGCAATTTTTATTTGTTCATTTGTACTAGATATTCAGTTTGCATTGAATCTGTGATTTATTATTTTTGCAAGTGTTAAGTTTTCCTTAACAACTTGATCTTCTATACACAATCTCTTCTTTTTTCCTTATTATGCCATGTAAATTTAGAGTTTATTGGAAATTTTTAAATATAAAACATAACTTAATAAAAAGCTACATACTTTGGATTACCATCATCTATTAAAAGAGTAATAGCTTCCCTCTATCCATCAACTCATGAACAATACAAGAACTTTTAAAGGATGAAACAAAGAGACCTGCTCAAGATATATGTTTCATAGTTATAGTATAGATTCCAGTTGCTTCAGATCAGGTCCAACATGTTCTACATCTTTATCAATAGGGAAAAACAGCATGAATCAGACACATATTATCCCTTCTTAAACACATCAGCTGGGCCAATTTTAAGAAGAGTGTCCAATACATTTAGGGGAGTAACAATATGTGCCTTCATTGAGTAAGTTGAGGCCTATGGATCCTTTATTGATGCATGAAAAAGCAACGAGCCAAGTTCTTCCAACGCACTTGGACACTGATCCAACATCACTGAAAAATGATTTACCATTGCCACCCTTATCTGTGTATTGTGTTACTACTCGAACATTGACACGAAATGATGATACATGACCAAAACGCATGCTATATATTCTGGCGATCTCCACATTTAATTTGAAGCAAGCCTCCAAGGGTTATTAATGCCTATCGTGACCAACGACACTGACCTACGGTATGAGTGTCTACGATCGTCGATAATATAGTAACCCAACCAAGGGTTGGGATCGTGTCCCAAGGGAGCAGTTTTGATGATGATTAATAGCCAATTAGAATTTCATTCAAATTAGTTGTAGCTAAACACATTTGCGATAAAATACATAGTAAATTAAAGGGGGTGACACAAAAGTGTCAAATATCAAATGAGGGTTTTGTAACAAGTGATAAAACCGCAAAATAAACAAGAAAATCAAGTATGGGGAAAGGTTCGTGGGATGTGACCACAATACAAGTTGAGATAAATTGATGGGTACATGCTTTCACTAGGAAATTTGCAAGATAATAGTGACTAGGCTAAGCTTTAAATGAAAATAAGTTCCCTCTCGGGCAACTTACCCCGTTTCAAATGCGTTCCTCTCAGACACCCATTTGCCGCATGAAGACCAGCCAATGCCTTACCCCACTCACTCTCTCGAGATGAGTGTTAGGATATGGGACTAGGGCTCACCCTCTCAGTCTGAACCTCATGTCGACCTACTCCTTAGGCCATCAGTCTAGTGGTTTTGGTTTCGCAACCTCCCTCTCGGGCAAGCCAAAAACACATGGGTGGCTTTGTATTTGCAACTACAAACTCTTTAGATTAAACAACAACCACTGGGTGAAATCACCATTAACATACATCTAACCTATCAGCAAGCAAGACCCAACAAGAATATCAACCCATATTTGCTAAATCACACCCCAAGAATGGGGGTTTTTAGCCATACATTAAGAAATACGAAATTATACCTAACATGATAATGAAATCAACTGGGTATAAGAAATTAAACCTTGAATTAAGCAAAGGAAAATGAATAGAGAAGACCCACTTCCAACTTGGGGAAGAAGAACTTCTTTCTTCAAGTCTCCACAAAACCTTCTCCAAATTTGAGAGAAAAAATATTAGCTAGAATATGTTCTAAAGTGAAAATAATAATAATAATTGTTCCACACTCTTATCTCTCCCAATACTACAACTCTAAATAGTATTTATAGTTTTCACAGATTGTGCTGCGGAGGATTGTTCGGCGACATTAGTTGAGATCGCCAATGAACTCGGCGATCCGCCCTTTTGGTCAGCTCATCGCCTTCAGTGTCTTGCCTTTAGCATCCTTGCATTCTAGATCATTGGGTGGTACAGTACTGCTTCGCGGAACTGATCGGCGACCCGCCGACTGCTCCTTTCCTCACCTTTTGATCCACTTCCTTCAAGGCTTGTTATGATGACTATGAAGACCATGTTTATAAACATTTAAAGTCCAAAGACTGAAGAGCCATAATACTATTAAAAAAAGTTATCTAAGCAGTTTAAACAAAACGTTTCTATTTTCCTTTATTAGATAGGTCCTAGATCTTGGAGAACTTCACTAAGACTTATCCGGTTGAAAATCCGCAGGCTGATCATGTGGAAGAAAATGATTTAAGGGAAGATCGAGAAAAAAAGAAGGTACAAAAAAGAATAATGTATATCTCTAGTTTTACATGTATATGTTTGCTACAGCTGGTATGAGTTTAGAGGGAAGAGAACGGAGGTTAAAGATTAGAAGAAACACGTAAGAAGGTTATGACTAGTAAAAATTTTCACGATGGTTAGGATTATGACTAAAAGTATGCCACTTTAACAAAGAATAAGAATTATTAGTGCTCTTGGAAAAGAAATAGGATAATTTTAAGCCTAAGTCCAAAGATAGTGGACTATTTTCAGGCTTTACTCCATTTTATCATTTTATTTGGTTGACTCTATATTCATGTACTTCGCATATTTGTTCTCAGGTATTATTGAGAATATGGATGAAAGTAGTAACTATAATGTTCAATGAGGTTGGTATGTTTCATTTTCCAATTATTTTATGTAGTGATGCTGAATCAATATCACATAATGATCTATTGTTACTTTCAAATAAAGAGGTATCCTTATTCTATGAACTATCTATATGCTTTTCAATTATTTACTTTTTATTGAGTCTGAGAAACATGCATGAAATTTGTGTCCCATGTTGTCCTACTTAATTTTGAATACAAGAACTATATTGTGATCACCGTACATCATTGTTTTCTTTCTGAGGTCTCTTTAATTTTTGGGTGCTCGTGGTGATACATTTGTAGTTTACGTAATCTGCAATCATGTTTGCTTCCTTGTAGCAGTGACAAAAGTCTATAGAAGCATTCTTGATTCTAGCATTATTTTCATAAATAATCCTATTCAATTTCAAATTTGTGGTGTCTTTCATATTTAGCATGTTTGTAATCACCAAAGAATCCATCTCCTTAGTGTATTTGTCGAAGCCCTTCTCTTCATGCCATTGTAGAAAATCTAGCACTTGATACTTTAGAATATTTATTGCTGCTACATGTGACTGGTTTAGAAAATGTCATGATGAAATTACTATCTTTGAATACACCTCCTATCCTTGACTTTTTTTTTCTTTGGTGTAACTACCATCAACATTCAGTTTGTAATCACATGGTGCAGGTTTTTCCCATGTAGTTTGTTTGATAGTAACCATAAGTTGAAGCCTCATGTGTAACATACATTAGGATAGTTTGCTCTAATATAGAAAGTTGATACATTGTGCTGCATAACAACCATACTTTTCGAGATAACATTGTATTTCATTTTCCTAGGAAACTTGTTCTAATACCCAACCTACATGCTGTCCACTTCTTCCATATTTCCAAGCAAACAAAGATGGATGCAATTTGAAAGAATTCCTTTGTGGTCACTATTTTTGGTATTCTGCTTCCTCCAGTTTTGTAACACTCACAGCTTCATTGATGAATAATACCAAGAGAAGCCTCGATGTATATCCAAATTTTGTTAGTTGCTTCCCCTTGAGTAAAAGTGTGTTAAATATAGTCTATAACAAGATTAGCTTAACAATAGAAGTTAACAGAAGAGTGAATCCCAAATCTTAATATTGCTTCATTGAAAGAGAGCTTCCTGTGATGAAGTTTCCAGCCCAGAAAAGAGATTTTGAAAAGAAGTGACTTATGTCATAACTTGTTTAGGAAATTATCCCTCTGTCGGATGTTCTAGATAAATACAAATTTGATTTGTTAGACTAATGATTATCATTTGTACAATTCCTAATAAATGCATCCTATTGTTCAACTTGTATAATGTTAATGTTCATCTATTCTTGTACAATACTGATAGGTAAAATACAAGATTGAGTCCATCCATCCCATTTTTCATTCAACATAAAGTCTTTGACACATAGTTTAGCAAGCAGTCATCAAAAGAAACAGTAGGAAGAAGAGCCAATGGACCATTGTTTGTCTACCACCAAAAGTTGAAATTATCATTGTTGATATTCCACTTGATATGTTCTTTTTTTTTGTTCCTTGACCATACCAAGTTTTTCCTAGCTTGAAAATTAGTAGTGAAATATCTTATCCAGTAAGTTTTGATCCGTTCAAAAGGCGTAACGATATCGCCAGGAATCTATTTATTTTGCACAACTTGCTTGTTAGCACAATTTTTTGCTTTCAGCCCATAAAGAGAATTTTTTCTCAATATCCACAACTTACCGGTAAAAATAGTGTTATGCCTGATTTTGGTTCCTTATGTCTGAAAACCGTGTTAAGCTGTGCTAGAAATGTTCTATGTTTCTTAAGGTGAATGTAATTATTTGTGCTAGTGAAATAGTTTGGTAAGTTGGTAATGATAAAGATGTATCAATTATGCACGTTCCCTGCAAAAGACTAGCTGATATATATGATTTGCGGACCACGTGTCTCAATCATCACTATTAAACAAACTATAGTAAGTTTTCTTATAAACAGAGTTAAGTTTTGGTATAAAATATCAAAACCTAAGATGTCTACCAGTTGTGGTTAATTGGTGATTGTCAAGTTAGGATCTAATACCTGGTAGTGGTTTCAAGTACAACTGCTTTTGTTAAAGGAACAATTATAAGTATATTACAGTCTGATTCTGGAAGAGCTAAAAGTGTGTTTCTACTATTTCTCTTTTGTGTTGCAGTTACAAATTAAACTTCCATTCCCATGGAGACACTACTTTGAAAACACACGTAGGCTCATTTTTGTGGTTGACAGATTTGATAGCGTCCATGCTGTTGAGGCAATGGAAAAGCTTCACATGGTGTTAAATGAGATTATTATGATATTACTATACTTTTTTGGTGTTGATTAAAGAAGATATATATTAACACCAACTATTACATCCAAGGGCATGTACCACAAATCTCAAAGGGCAGGCTCAAAAGGTTGTGAACTAGTAGGAGTAGTAGAATCTATAACAATAACAATACTTACATGATCAAAATGGTAGGCACCATATGTCACACCCCAAGGCTACCCCTTGGGCGCAAACACGAGACCTTGGATCACGAGTGACCCCAGGCTAACCCTGTTGGGATATCATAAGCATACTTAAAGATAACTGAATTAAGAAAGTACTGTGCGGAAGCTTTGAACATCATGTAAACTGAAAGGATGGGGAACACCCATTAATATCTAAATAAATGAACTGTTAGTTTAATGAAAACTGAAATATCAAACTCCAAAGCTAAAACTAAATCTAACTATGTCTGAAATAAAACCTCTAACTGACTAGAAATGATGGGACATGCCCTAGCTAAATGTAGCAAAAACTAAAACTAAAGACTGAAAAAAGAAAGATAATCATGTCAATCGTCCTCGAAGAAGGATGACTTACCACTGAAACTATTGAACTGGAGATCGGGAATCGATCTATGTGTGATCTGAATGTTGGGGACGTGAACCTTCATCATGAGAAGATGTAGCACAGAGTATGCGTTAATACTTGAAAGGTATTGAGCAACCATGATTGAATAAAGGTGAACAAAGCATATAACTGAGCAAATATATAAGATAAGCATGATACTATATTGGATATACTGAACATGAACTAACTGGATGCAATGACCAAGTTTATAACATGCTGAAACTGAATACTGAACTATAACTGATAACCTGGTCAATGCACTAGAATCTGACTGTGGGAGCTACAAATAACAGAGATAAAACCATATGAGCTACATATGGAGTCCGATGTATACGCCCCATCGAGAGGAACCAATATACCCTGCCAGAGGTATATAGGCATGATAGGCGTGATCATTAAATGGATGCGCACAGAGGGTACTTACAACCTACGGGGGCATGTAGTTCTGGAACTTGAGGGTGACTAACCCTAGTCCAACTCGGTATAAATCCTACTTTAGTTATAACATAACTAAAGTAATCTGGATAGCTCAATAATCTGACATCCAAATCTGATAATGCAACATGTATATTTGATAATGAAACATTCGAAACTGAGGCATGTATATCTGTTTATTTGTCCTAGCTAATGTAATTCATGAACTAAAATAACTACATAACTAGGGTTCTAAGTTTATGCATGAATCTAGAAAAAAATAATACTACTACATTATAATATGATTGGGAACATTAAAATAACTAATTCATAATAATCTGTTGTAATTTTAGAAACCCTAGGTCTAGATAGTTTGGAGGAAATCAAGAATCTGATTGAATTCTAGGGACCTAATGGCTGAAAAGAACCCACTACTGAAATCCCACATACCTAGTGACGATATTCACAGAGAAATCTTTCGATTTTGAGGCTGGAACTAGAGGAAACCTTGTTGCATTCTTGGAGACATCTATCACCTGAATTCTATTCTTTTGATCTAAGTTTCGCTTGATTTAGGTGAATGATCGATTAGGTTAAGTTCTTATTAAGTTACTAGGCTAAAATTAACCAAAAGTACATAGTTTAGGGGTTACACAACATAGTTTAGGGGTTCAACGCATAAGGAAAAGACCAAACAACCCCTGATTTAAAAGCTGTCGGGACCAACCGACGGACCTAGTCCATGGACCCTGGTCCCTTCTACGGTCCATCCGGGTCAGTCATCGACTCTCGCTTCAGAGGCTGGAAACTGGAGAGTCTGAACTACGGACTTGGTCCACGCACCGTGGTCCTACCTACGGTCCGTAAGTCCTGGCGTGGTTCGGGACTTAGTTGAATTTTCCTAGGACATGGGGAATCTGAACCACTGACCTGGTCCACAGACTATGGTCCTACCTACGTTCCGTAGGTCCTGGCGTGGTTCTGTACTTAGCTGAATTTTCCTAGGGACCTGAGGAGTCTAAATCACGGACCGTGGTCCTACCTACGGTCAACATTTGGCTGAAAAATTCTGGTGTTCTGGGAAGGGAGTTGTAGGTGGCCAACCACGGACCCCACCTACGGTCCGTGGGTCACCCTACTGTTCATAGGTGGCACCGTTTGTAGCAGTTGCAACTTCTGGAATCTGCATTTTTGGTGTGTTTAGAATACAGGGTGTTACGTTATATCCCCCTTGGGAACATTCGTTCTCGAATGAAGACTAAACAAATATCTGCTATATTCCTTTTCATATTGTTCCACTAAAAGTCTTCCCACAAATTACGGTACGTCTTAGTGGCACCTTGTAAAACCCCAGATTTGAGAAAGGAAAAAAATTCCTGATTTTTGGAAGTTGCAGGTGCCACCGACGTAAGCCAACTACGGACCGTCAGTCGATTGATGGCCTGTCAGTCAGCTCCGTGGATGGGCCAGTCAACTTTCATTCTTCAGTTGTGAACGACGGTCGACCAGTAGGGACCGTCAGTCAGCTTCGTCAATGGGCCAGTCAACTTTTAGTCTTCAGTCGTGAACATCATCAGTCGACTCACGGCCCGTCAATCTGCTCCATCCATGGGAGAGTCAACTTTCAGTCCTCAGTCGCCAATAATGGTCGACCAGTACGAACTGTCAGTCGACTCACGGCCCGTCAGTCAGCTCCATCAATGACTCTGATAACTTTTAAGTCAAGGGTCTTTTGGTCTTTTCCTTGTTCGTTTGGCCCCTAAACTACGCCATTTAGACCCTAAATTATGAGGTTTTAGTCGGTTTAAGACTAGAAACATAACTAGAACTTACCTTAGTCAAAATTATTAATCAAAACTTAAAAAATTAGAAGTGTAAGAAGAGAAATTGGCGACCAACCCTAGTTCAAGAACACAACAAATTTTTTCCAGTTCCAGCCCTGAAATCAAAGGATTTCTCCGTGGAATTCGTCACCAGGTATGTGGGATTTCACTAGTGGGTTCCTTTCACCTATTAAATCCCTATTTTTAAGTCAGATTCTTGATTCCCTCAATATCATCTAAACCTAGGGTTTCTTAAATGTTAGAATTGTTGGGTTTTAGCTATTAGAATGATCCAAATCAGATTATTATGTTATTATTCAGTTTATTGCATAAATTTCAGAACCCTAGCTATGTAGTTCTTTAGTTCTTGAATTACACATGCTAGGCCAAATATTTCAGCTCTTTCAGATATACATGCCTCAGTATATGAATGTGTCATTTCCCTCCATGAACTAGAGTAAGAACAATAACATCAGTTATGTACCATGGTTCCTCAAGAGGTTCTACTTAGTATGAATGGGGATATGGGACTTCATTCATGCATTGCACAAGTAGGCTTTGAGAGTGGGCGTGGTATGTTTCTCTTACGACATGATGATTTTGTATTAATGTATGCTTTATATGAACTATGAACATGAACATGACCTATACTTATGACTTCTTAATGATCTTTAATTAGTGTGAGTGGGGGTATGGGACTTCACTTATACATTGCACAAGTAGACTTTAAAAAGGGTTATGGTATGCTTTCCATATGCTATTTGGATATATGAATTTATGCATGTATGATATGTATTGTTGCTAATAGTGACTTTACTTGTTATAAGCTATGAACATGAATGTTTCCTTGTCTATGATTATTGACTATGGATGAGATCAAAGCATGATAAGTATGAGCATGGTGGCCTAAAAGTGGTACATAGTGTAAAAGGGATTATGGGATCCTATCTATGCATTGCACAAGTACAACCTAGGGTTACTTATGTGAATGTTCTATTATGATGAGATGAACTTGGTATTTAACTATGTCTTGTGAAGATTGGGATATGCCTTATGTTTATGTTGGGGACTATGCTTATGATTATGATGGTATCCTTTACGATATAATGAATTGTGCATGAGTTGTCTTATGAGCTACATTCTCCAACTATTTCAAAGATGATATTTACAATTGGCATATAGCATGGTTTCAACATAAATGTCCCTTTTTGCATGATTTAAGGATTTTTATGCATGGCTTCCATAGTTAGTACATTTTTGTGCTAACCCATACTTCTACATTTTTCTACAAAGTGTAGGGTTTGGTGATATCGGCTTCCACCATCGTGGCTAGGACCATAGTAGATCAAGAAGAAAAAGATTGGTGAGTCCTCATAGTATTCGAGGGCTTGACCATTATGTCCTTTAAGTCTTTCTTTTATATTTTAGACTTTTGTAAGGGTTGTGTCCCTAAGATAGTATTCAAGTGTTATAGATGGTTTGAGACATAGTGTTGTAGACTCCCATTTGGTTTTTATAAGAGACTTCGATTGAAAAGGAAAGTTTTAAATTTCCGCACTTTTTCTATGTTCTTATGTTATTATATGCTATGATGCTTGTATGAGACTTTTCGGAGTCTTGTACGTCGTGGAACTTCTTGGGGTAGCCTTGGGTCGTGACATTTCGAATGGTGACCCTATTCAATTGCTGATAATCTATGCACATAATCATACTACTATCTTTTTTTTTAACAAACAAGACAGGAGCACCCCACGAGGAAGCACTAGGATGGATAAAACCTTTATCAAGAAGTTCTTAGATTTGAGCCTTAAGCTCTCTCAATTCTACCGAGGCCTTGCGATATGGAGGGATGGAAATGGGGCGGGTAACAGGCTCCAAATCAATGAAGAAATCTATATCTCTATCCGGAGGCATACTAGGAAAATCAGTAGGAAGAACTTCTCTAAATTCTCACACCACATTAATAGACTCAATAGAAGGAGACTTAACCTCAACATCCTGAATATGAGCCAAATATGCCAAACAACCATTCCCTACCCGTTTCCTATCCCGAATGGAGGATATGACCTTAGTTGGCTTAGGTTTGTACACCCCTTCCCACTTCAACTTTTCCCTACCCGAAATCTCTAGAATCACAGAATTAGTGTTACAATTAAGCACAACATAATAGAGAGACAACCAAGTCATGACTAAGATATATGAAATGACCCAAAATGTTCTTAAAAATGTGCTTCGGAAGTTACCGGAAACTTGTATAGCTATATATAAAAAATCCATTTCATTTTTCGAAAATCCGACTTCATATTCTTGTTTAGGGGGTCAAATTGAGTGGGAAATGGGTCTAACCCAAATTTTAGAGCAACCGTATCAATATCCGAAATTTCCAAGTGAAACCTTTTTCGAGGATCTACTTTGGAGGGTCATATCTCCTAGCACACAAATTATTGGGTGGCCAATAGCATATCCATGGAAAGCCCTTTGAGTTAGCTACCTAACGCACTTCGTTTCACCTCATTTGGAGTTCGGACGAAGAAGTTATGCCCATTTTCGTAAAATCTGTCCGGTAGGAAAGGCAATTTCCAGTGAGCGTTTTTACTGTTCACCTGCCTCATTTTTTTTTCTAAGTGTTAGACCATTTTTCCAAAGGGCATATGTTATTTCCTATCTACCATTAGTTCAATTCCCATTTCTAAAACATTTCCCAAAACACCTCTCCCATACTTAGACACATTTTCTCTCAAGTTCTCTCAAGAACCCTAATCCA
>JAJOOF010064284.1:0-17644 GCA_029582545.1 Solanum lignicaule
ATTGAAGATAGATCAGAATGATCCTTTATACATTGGGGCCTCAGACAATTCAAGTGTTGTGTTGATTCCCATAAAGTTGATTGGATCTGAGAATTATGGAATCTGGAGCAGGTCAATGAGGATTGCATTGTTGGGGAAGAGGAAGTATGGATTTGTGACTAGTGCTTGCACTAGAGGTTTATACAGAAAAGAATTGCATGAGTAGTGGGAAACATGAATGCAATTGTGTTGTCATGGCTGATGAACACAGTCAGTAATGAGCTTCTCAGTGGCCTTGTATATGCCACAAATGCCTTCTCAGTTTGGAATGATCTCAAGGAAAGATTTGACAAGGTGAATCGAGTAAGGATCTATCAATTGCATAGAAAGATTACCACTCTTACACAAGGTACAAACACTGTATCTCATTACTTCACAAAACTGAAAACATTGTGGAATGAGTATGATGCTGTAATACCAAGCCCCTGTTGTGTTTGTCCTCAATCGAAAGAGTATACTGATCACCTGCAACAGATGAGGTTGATTCAATTTCTAAGTGGCCTGAATGAATCATATGAGCAGGCTCGCAAACAGATACGACTCAAGGGAACTACACCATCACTGAACCAAGCTTATGCAATGATTATAGAGAATGAAGTTCAACACTCAAGTTATATGGCTAATGTAGTTGAAAAGCCAAATCCAATGGTGATGAATGTGAACAGGAATCAGGGAGGAAAAGAGTACTACAAAGGAAAGAAGTGTGAGTACTGTTACTATCTTGGTCACACCAAGGATAATTGCTATAAATTGATTGGCTACCCAAATGATTTGAAGCAAAGAAAGAAACCAGGCTATAGAAATGGTAACATGAGAAATGCTACAGGCACAGATCAATTTAGTAGCTATGGAGGACAAAATTCAGGAAGTAACATGAGGAATCAAGTAGGGCCATCATATTCTGGTGGATTTGGAGGAGGACACCAGTCTGCAAACAACATCTCTAGTGATCATTATGATCCTTCTAACACAGCTTCAACCAGTCAGGTGGAAAACAATACTCTCCTAGCTAAGGGACAAACATTCACTGAAAAAGAGTACAAGCAGATAATGGAGATGCTAAACAAGGATGTGCAAGAGTCTAAGCAGGTCAATATGGCAGGTATTATCACTTGCTTAATGACAAACCTTCTTACACAGGACTGGATAGTTGATTCAGGTGCAACTCATCACATCATAGCAAACAAGCAACTGTTGACTAAGAGGCATGAACTAACCAAGTAACAGAAGAATCAAGTTCATCTTCCAACAGGTGACAAGGTGGCAGTCAGTCATGTTGGTAAAACACCTATTTTTGACAGTGAAGTGGTCAAAAGTGTCTTACATGTGCTAGACTTCAAGTTCAGTTTGTTATCAGTGTCCAAAATCACAAAGGAACTAGACTGTTTTGTATCATTTTACCCTGACCTTTGTGTTTTTCAGGACCTCTACAGTGGATTGGTAGAGAAAAAGGAGGATTATATAGTTTTAAAACTGGATTTACACCAAAGCAGAATGAGGAAATAAGGTGTGCTCAGAAGATAGTGGTTGCAGGAGCAACAGTACAGGACACAAATCTATGGCATAAAAGGCTTGGACACCCATCTCAACAGATATTGAGACATCTCAAGTTAGCTACAAGCAATAAAAGTGGTGAAGTATCTTCAAACTGCCCTGTTTTCCCATTAGCTAAGCAAACTAGGCTTACCTTTCCTATCAGTAATACTAGAGCATCCATGATGTTTGATGTTGTTCATATGGATCTATGGGGACCCTATAAGACCCCTACTCTAGATAGAAAGCATTATTTCTTTACAATAGTAGATGACTATAGTAGATTTGTATGGGTTCAGTTGTTGCAATTAAAATCTGAAACCAGTATGGCTATCAAAATTTACCTTTCCATGGTTAAGACTCAGTTTGATTCTCATGTCAAGATTGTGAGATCTGACAATGGCACAAAATTCTTTAATTCACAATGTACATACTTGTTTCATCATCTGGGAATATTGCATCAAAGCAGTTGTCCTCACACACCACAACAAAATGATGTGGTGGAGAGGAAGCATAGACATATCCTTAACATTGCTAGAGCTATCAGATTTCAATCTCATTTGCCTATCAGATTTTGGGGGTATTGCATCAAGGCTGCAGTGTACTTAATGAATAGATTGCCTTCCTCAGCTATTGCTAACAAAAGTCCCTATGAATTACTTCACTCTAAATAACCAAGTTTGTCTCATCTAAGAGTCATAGGTTGTCTTTGCTATGCTTCAACACTGCCCAGAGGGGATAAGTTCTCAGCAAGAGCTGCTCCTGCCATCCTCTTAGGGTACTCAGACCTACAAAAGGGTTACATATTGTTGGACATAAATTTTACCAAACTGTATGTGAATAGAGAAGTGGTTTTCCATGAAGAAACTTTTCCATTTGCCAAAGTGATGCCCCAGATTAATACCTCAGTTGATATACATGGTTCCCCTTTGAAGGCAATAGAAAATCTTGATATGGTGAATAAGTCTGCTAATGAAGATAGTAAGGAACCTGAAGTTGCTATCACAAGAAATGAAGATACTCAAGCAGTAGATATTGGTGTTGAGATTACTCAAAGGGAAGATGTCAATGAGAATTCTTCAGTATGCCAGATGCCTGAAACTGATCCAGTACCGGAGATTTCTGAAGCTTTCCCTGGGGTACCATCACATGTTGACCCTCCTATCATAAGAACTTCAAGAAACATTAAAGAGCCAATTTGGATGAAAGACTATGCCACTACTAAGAAACACAGTAGCACCAGACATCCCATGGCCATTTCTCCGAATTATGACTAACTGAAGCCTTGTTACATGGGTTATTTGAGCAAGCTTTCAGATTGTGTGGAACCTAAGTATTTCAGCCAAGCTGCAAAGGATGAGAGGTGGATACAAACTATGCAGCAGGAAATCAAAGCTCTTGAGGAAAATAATACTTGGATAGTGGTTGATTTACCAAAGGGCATGCATACAGTTGGTTCCAAATGGATATACAAAGTGAAATATAAGGCAAGTGGTGAGGTAAAAAGTTTTAAAGCCAGGCTAGTAGCAAAGGGATATAGCCAACAAGAAGGACTAGATTATCATGACACTTTTTCTCCTGTTGCCAAGATGGTGACAGTGAGATGTGTCATTTCTCTAGCAGTATCAAAAGGCTGGACATTATACCAAATGGATGTCTATAATGCATTTCTTCAAGGTGATTTAGATGAAGAGGTCTACATGGAGATGCTTGAGGGCTACAAAAGACCATGTCAGAACAAAGTATGCAGGTTACTCAAATCATTGTATAGGCTTAAACAGGCCTCAAGACAATGGAACTCAAAGCTCACAAAAGCATTGTGGACCACAGGTTTTACTCAAAGTGCTCATGATTACTCATTATTCACACTTAAAAAGGGGGAAGACCTGGTGATTGTTTTGGTCTATATAAATGACTTATTGATTACAGGGAGTAACACACAATTAATCACCGTAGTTAAGGAAAGCCTGCCCAGACAGTTCAAGCTGAAGGATCTAGGTGAACTTAAGTTTTTCTTAGGCATTGAAGTGTTGAGATCTTTAGAGGGAGTTATTCTGAATCAAAGGAAATATATCTTAGAACTTATCGCTGATGTAGGCCTGACTGGTGCTAAACCTGCACTCACACCACTGAAGTCCAATCTGAGATTGACTTCAGTGGAACATGATCTAGCAACTGGCTACACTGGAGATGTTGTACTCCATAACATTACTTCATACCAAATGTTGGTTGGTAAGATATTAAATGCCACCATCACTAGACCAGATATAAGCTATGCAGTGCAAACACTCAACCAGTTTATGCAATCTCCTAAGAAGTCACACCTGGAGGCTACTACTAGAGTTGTTAGATATTTGAAAGGTACAGTTGGTTAGTGTATTTGGCTGCATTCTAAACCTACCAACATACTCATATTTTGGTGTGATTCTGATTGGGCTACTTGTCCCAACACAAGAAGGTCCATCACAGGTATGTCATCAAGTTTGGAGACTCTTTGGTATCCTGGAAATCCAAGAAACAACAGACTATTTCAAGAAGCTCAGCTGAAGCTGAGTACAGAAGCATGGCTTCAGCAGTCTCAGAAATCACTTGGCTTCTAGGCATGTTCAAAGAGCTAGGAGTATCTATCCAGTTGCCTATTACTGTTTTCAGTGACAGTAAATCAGCCATCCAACTGACAGCTAATCCAGTGTTTTATGAAAGGACAAAACATATCGAGATAGATTGTCATTTCATCAGAGATAAGATCAAAACAGGGGTGGTTGACACTGCATATGTACACACACAACAATAACTTGCAGACTTATTGACAAAAGGGTTGAGTCAGGCCCAACATGTACACCTTTTAGGCAAGCTTGGTGTGCTTAATGTCATGCACCCTTCAGCTTGAGGGTGTGTGTTGAAATAGCTAAATATTCAGAAGTTAGTTACTAATCCATTAGTTAGTTAGAAGGTCATTTAAGTCATTTCAGAATGTTAGTTGGTGCTAGTTAGTTACCTTGATTACTGTGCTGATGAATCAGTTGGTCGCTTAGATATTTTCTTCTTCTTCTGGCTTTCTATATAATCTGAGGATGTATCTCACTTGTAAAGGGTCCAAATTCAGATTAATAAAATTCTCTCTCATTTCTTCCTTACTCCAGTTTCTTCTCTAAGTTTATCAACGGTGTTATGAGCTTGTGTGCTCACAGTTTTTTCATCTTTATTTCCCATAAGTAAAATTGAGAAAAGGTCATTTACTTGGGATTTCACCTTCTAATCTATTGAATGATACATTGAAATTATTCAGATATCGAAGTGACTCTAATGATTTTGGAATCATACCTGAAAGAATGTTTTTTGGATAGATTAACCGATTCCAAACTAATTATTTTCCCGAGTGACTCTGGAATAGATCCTTGTAACTCATTATAAGCCAAAGAAAGATAAAGTAGTCTTTGCAAGTCTCCAATTGTGTGGAAATACTTCCTGAAAGATGATTCCTAGACAGATCTACATATGTTATGGCATTCAAATTTCCAAAATCTGGAGGTAAAGAATTATTCGACAAGTGAAGCACCAAAAGATCTTTGAGGCTCCATAGACTGATGGATATGTTAGTAAACCTATTTGAATTTAGATGAATATTTCTCAAAGAGGTAACTTTGCCAATGCAATATGGTATGGAACCCGAAATTCGATTATATGACAAATTAACCAAGCCCAACGATGACATTTTGCAAAAGCACTATGGCAAGGGTCCACTTAACCTATTATTGTCACGTATTAACCCTTGAAGAATGTGTAAATCACATAATGTTTTTGGCACTGATTCAGTCAAGTCATTTCCGAATAGGGACAAAGTGCTTAAGTTACTTAAATTCCCAATTCCTATTGGTATCTGACCCCTAATTTTAGAAAGAGATAAATCAAATATTTCCATAGAAGTGGAGAGATTTCCAACGGAATCTGGAAGAACACCATTCAGAGGATTATTTGCTAACAATACGCGTCTTAAAGATCTGCAGTTGGTCAAGGAAAATTTAATGACCCTCCTGGTCATTTCTGCATTTTTCCCTCTGTGTGTCATTTAGAGCGTTCCTGTAGTGACCCCAAGTCATTTATGACTTGCTGGGATTGACAGTTCGGTCACCTGGTTGTTCATTTGGTTATTGTGTGAGTTGTATTGTTTTTGGAGCATATGAACCTTGAATGATCCTTTTCAATCAAAAGTTCAAGAAGATGACATCTGAATCCAATTTTGACGATTCCATCAGCTTCAGAAGGGTCATTTTAGTTTAGTAGCATAGTCGGCATGGCTCACGAGGTTTTAGTGTGAGTCGGTGCGATTAGGCGTATTAACTTTAAGTTTAAGCCTAAGTTTGACTTTAGTCAACATTTCGAGTAAATGCGCTCGGATGAGAATTTCGTTACCGTGGTTAGCTCCGAAATGCCAAGTTTGGTCTAGATTGACCGTTCTTTTGTGTCCCAAGGATTCTGAGCTTTTTCCGAGACTCTTTGTGGTTTTTGACTTAAAATGACGATTGGGTGTAGAATCCACTTTTTGTCAAGATGACTTCGTATGGAAATTTCGACTGCGTTATTGAGTTTAGAATATCAAATTTGGTATGGTTGCATATCTCGTTTGCGTGCACGGCGTTACGAACGAGTTCGGAGCACCCCTTCAGAGTTTTCAAGTTTTCGAAAAATAGGCTGAAATCTGGTGTATTTAGTGCAGAAAAATCAGCACCTTTCCAAACTGAAAAACCTCATATCTCCCTCATCTCTCAACCGAATAAGGCAATTTGAAATGCGGGAGCTTCATTTTTTTGGTGTCTTCGCTGTGGATTGACTGGAAGTTGTTGGGTTCACGTCGTTCGAGGTAAATTTCATGATTTACCAGACTGTTGTAGCCTTTTTCGAGTTCTTATTTTTGGCTTTCTTGAATTGGTGATATCTTGGTCATTTTAGCTCGGTTTTGGGTGATTCAAAGTCCCAAAGTGTTGGGAATTATCGTGGCTACGTCGTGGAGTATTCAAGGAGTGCTGGGCAACATTCGAATCTTGTAAATTCTGAGTTTAGACTGCTGCATGTTTTCTTTTAAGTTAATTAAAGTGTGGTTTTCTTGCATGTTGGGTCTTGCTGCGTTTTGAGCTCCGAATTGTGTTCCATTTCAGAACACAAGTTTGGGATACTGTTTCGGTTCCCGTAGTGGAATCAAATCCGAAAAGTTTGGTACGGGTCCCACGATTCTCATTTTGACTCCAAAATTGACCCGTCCCCGTCTGTTGTGATTTTGATGTCTAAACGACCGTACTAATATTGCGATCCTTTATTTGATAGAGTGACAACGTTCAAAGGTCGTTCGGGAAGGAAAGATTCGGCAAAGTGATTTGGAGCGTGCACGGTCGGCCTAAAGGTAGGCTACAACTTCCTTGATTAGATTGAGCTTAATTGTGTAAAAACATGTGGATTGGAGTGAATTGGGGGTGGGTACCAGTTTCTTAGTTTAATTTGATTAGATACCGTATGTTAGGATCGATTGACCATATTTCAGGCGTAGTACCATGTTAGTCGAGTTAGTAGAATCACATGCTTATGTGCTAAATGCTATTGTATGCTTGTATGTTGTGTGTTGAATGCTTTGTTCTTTGTCAACTGTAAGCATGATGTCCTTAGTCTAGGTTAGGCTAGCGTTGCCTTAGACTTATGACCCGTGTGGGCTTGATAGCCTTGACTTTCTGCCGACGTCGTTCGGATGGCTTAGCTCCTTATAGACTAGAGTAGCAAACTTGTGTTTGATAGTTTTAGCCTTAGATTAGGCGTTATCGCTGCTTGTTGCGCTTCTGTATCTTCTCCCTCTAATTCTGCGGTTCAGACGCGTTCTTGGAGGTTCGGTGCATCACTAGAGGTGTGTGATTGAGATAGTATATGATTGGAGCATTTTCTGTGATTTCTTGGAGTGGACGGCGTTCCACGGTGGCTGTTGCTGGATTGGATCCTATTGGAGATACCATCACCCCCGGGGTCGTTCTTTCTAGCTGGGCTGGGTAAACTCGGTGATTGCCCCCGGGACTCTCTTTCTAGCTGGGCTGGGAGTGTGCTGCTGGTTGGGTGTCCCCGGGTCGCTCTTTCTAGCTGGGCTGGGAGCTGACTGCATGGTAAGACGACTCGCAATATCTACCTCACCCACGAGTCCCTCATTCTAGCTGGGCTGGGAGTGGACTATTTGGTTAGGTGCCCCCGGGGTCACTCTTTCTAGCTGGGCTGGGAGTGCACTGATGGCTGGGTGGAGTCTGATAGGTTTTCTTGGTTACTTTGGGCTGGGAGCCCAATTTTCTTCTTTCTCAGTAGACTTAGCTATTTTATGTACCTGTCGGGCTTATGGGGGTTCGTTCAGGTTTTATTTAAACTTGCACACGAGTGTACCTTCTGGGGTTATGGGGGGTTCAGTTAGATTTAGTTTAGTTGTACTTAATTTATTTCTGGTATGCTCGTGTGCTTTCTTTTCATTTCGGCTTTGACATCTCTGTGTCTAGATTCTATCCTTTTCTTATTGTTTTTACCCCTTTTGCTCAGTCGGTCTTTGATGACTATTGAGTACCTGTTGTTTGGTACTCATGCTACACTCTGCATCTATTTCGTGATGCAGGTCCCAGTATCAATTACCAGCGGTGATTAGTTCCAGCCTTCTTTTGCAGCTGTGATTCGGAGACGAGGGTGAGCACTTGGCGTTTTGGGTTTGTTCTCTCTCCTTCTTTTGTTTTAGCTAGTCTTGTTGCTTTTGGGACACACTTTTTTGTGGTCCACTTTTGGGACTTGTACTTTTTATAAGACAGCTCTGTACTAATGACTTCCAGGTTCTGCGAGGGATTTCTGTATATATTTATTTTGGTTTGCTTCCGCCTTGTTGTCCTTGTTTAGATTATTGTTTTCGCTAGTTTCTGCCCTTACACTCATTGCTTGATGTTCTGGGTTACGAGCTGGCTTACCTACTGGTGGGGTATAGTAGGTGTCATCATGACTCGAGAAATTGGATCGTGACAGAAGAAAAGATACTTAGGTGTGGAGACGATAAGGTATTATTGGACAACACCAATTTTTCAAGCAGTCTCAAATCGCCCAACAAGTTAGGAATTGGGTCACTCAACTTGTTATCCTCAAGAATTAATTTCTTTAGATTTGAAGAATTGGAGATTGAGCTGGGTATAAATCCACCAATGTTGTTTACAGAAAGAGCTAAAAGCTCTATATTTGTCCGCTAGTAGCTCGAAGAAGATGGAAGACTACCTGAAACGTTATTGTATCCCAGTGATATCCTTCTAAATGTAGAGATATTGAAGAGCTCTTCTGGTATGGAACCATGTAACTGATTAAATTGCAAAAAAAGTGTTGACACCCAATTTTGGCCTAACATTCTCAAAAATTTGCAAATTTTAAGTTTTATTTATTTAATAGTTCAAAATAAATTTTTTATAATTTTAAATAAGTTTATCGATAACTATCTTTATTTATCAAAATTTATGATTTTTCTTTTATCAGTTAATATTAAAATTGCATTTTTTATATGTCATTAGTTACGTTCTTTATATATATTTTTTTAATATTCATTTTATTTGTTACATTTGTTAATATTTATTTTGATATTTTGTACAGTCTAGAAATTCATTCAAATACAAATATTTTACTTGATCGATAATTTTGGACCACAATCCCAACCCCACAATTGAGCCCATTTAACAATTATTTCCTATATAAGTTTTGATTAGATTAAAATATAGGGGGTGGTGAATTATTTTTTAGGAAGAAAGAATTCAAAATGTGTAAAAACCATAATTTTTTTTCCCTCTCCCATTTTCTTCCCTTAGCCTCCACCACCTCAAACCCTACCAGATCCAACCCAAAACCCCCCCACCAACAAACAACCACCCGACAACCAGACCTCCCGCTTCCACACTGCAACCTCCATTGTTCTCCACCAGAAACAACCACCTCAAACCCAACCAACAAGCTCCACTGTAAGAGCAAACAAACATCATCTGTTCCATTTCTCTTCTCCATCAACGAAGCAACAGACCTAACAACTCCGAGCGGACGCCAGATCCAACCAGCTCTGACGAGCAACAAACCAACCAGATATCAAATCACCACTGCTCACTAACCAGATGTGACCGCCGTCAGGCCATGCCGCTAAGCGGCCAAAAGATACTTCAGTCCGGTAACCTCATCTCTGTATTGTTTGCTCTGTATTTTGTTATGGTTTGCTATTGATATTTTATTCTCTATGTGTTGGTTATTATTAATTTAATATCATTCTTGAATTTTGGTTTATATGTTACTGTTGTTGCTTTAGTTAACTTTGCCTTTCTTTAAAGATTATTCAATATTCTTTTGATTAGTTTTATTGTTGTTTATAATTATTGGCAGGTCCTTATTCTTTAGTGATCTTCTTCCTTGGCTATTGTTGTTGATATTCTTTTGTTATTTTTTGATTAATTATTATATCTAACATTATATTTTATTTTTCTCTCCTCTATCTTTTGTTACATTTTTGGGTATGTTCATATTTATTTTGGTGGAATTGTTCATGTTCATTTGTTGATATTACCTTCGTTCACGAATTCGGCCGGCAAATATTTAATTGGGAAAAGGGTCAAAATTACCCCTCAACTTTGTTTTATTAGTTGACTTTACCCTCGCCGTTAAAATGAAGTTAATTTTACCCCTCCCGTTACTAATTTCACCAAATTTACCCCTCAATTGGACGGAAAACCCAAAATTGACCCGAATTTTAAAAAAAAAACCTATTCCCTATTTTAACCCAATGACCCGACCCCATTTAGAATAACCCGGTTAACCCTATTTTACCCATTCTCCCAAATTTTCTTTACCCATTATTCAATTTTAACCCGACCCGACCCAACTAATAATATAACACATTTTTGTTTATCATGATATCCGTTCATCTTCATCTTTAAAATTAATAATTAAAAAAAAGATGTAGTCTACAGGCTGATAGAAATGCAGACATTGATGGAGTTCATACTTTACAAAGTGCTACTGTAGTACATATTATTACGGAAGTTTTTACATATTTGAAAAAAAATAAAAAAAATCAGCAAATTAAAGCAAAAAAGCTGCCCAGAAAAGTTCTAACCCCGCTGCCCAAAAAATAATAATATCAAACCAAAAAATAAACTAATCCACAACAAAGTTTATTAGCATACAATCAATGACAAACTTGAACAAGGAATATGAAAAAATGAAAAATTATTGGAACTTGAACTCCCTAACCAAATCTGAAACACAGAGAAAGAGTGAAAAATGTAAAAGAAAAATAAATCATAATAAAATATTAGAATGGAAAGCAAACAGAGGGTCACTGGAAAATGGGATGAAGCTCGGTCGTGGAGCTGTGTTGGTGTTGTTAACTAGTTCGAGAAATGGGTTTGCTGATTTTGGCGTTGGGAGAGAGGTTGTGGTGGTTGTTGATTTGCAGAGCCTCGCCGGAGTTCATGGTCGTTGTTCACCGGAGTTGGAGCCAAAAACACCTATACAATAGAAGAAAACGTAAAAGGGGAAAAGGGAGGTGAATGGCGGCGGTCGCTCTTCGCTGGAGCTAGTGGATTTTGGTAATTGTTTGATGGGTGTTTTCAAATCGATTGTTTACAGGTTGTTTTTGAAAAGGAACCCAAGTTTAAAGATGAAGATGAACAAGATAGACCAAAAATGGGTAATATTATTAGGTGGGTCGGGTTGAGTCGGGTTAAAATTGGGTAATTTAAGTAAAAATTGGATAATTTAAGTAAAAATTGGTTAATTTAAGTCAATTTGGGGGTTTCCGTCAAATGAGGGGTATATATGGTGAAATTAGTAACGGTAGGGGTAAATTTAACTTCATTTTAACGGCAAGGGCAAAGTCAAACAATAAAATAAAATTGAGGGGCATTTTTGACCCTTTTCCCTATTTAATTCCCTCGTTGAAATTTTAAAATGGTTTTTCTTTGATAATTAACCGACTGTTTTGCTTCTCATTTTTCTATGTTTGTTATTCTTCCCCCAAGAATCATTATGACCCATTTGTTGTTATGTTTAAATTATTATTATATTCATTATTTTATTGTTGACTTAGATATTGTATTTGTTGCTGTTCCATTTTGTTTATTATTATTTTATCATGTGGTTATTGATGCCTTGTATTATGTTGTTATATTCTGGTATGATGATGTTACTTTATATTTTATTTTATTCGTTCTTTTTTATATGATTTGTGTTGAAAAGTTTTATGTTAAAATTGGCCAATGAAAAAATCTCTTCGTCGATTTTCGAGGCCTTTCCATTTTAAAAGACGGAAATTTAGTTTAAGTTTATATTTGTTACAAGTTGAAATTGACCAATGAAGAAATTATCGTCGATTTCCAAAGCCTTTCATGTTAATAAGATGGGTTTTTATTTTAAAGTTATTCTTTGATTTATTTATTTTTATTCATGTTAATTTATTACTAACACTTTTACTAAATGTCTTTACAGGTATCCGGAGGTGCTTCCCATTGAAGCTATTCGAATTAGGTTTGAATTATACTCTTATTTATTATTGTATATTATTGACGATAGGCAAATTTAGATCGATTCCTATATTATTGTTTTATCATATTACTTGTGTATATTGTATGTTTATTATAATTGTACAATATTTTAGTCTCCTCCTCAATTTGAAAAAATGAATTTAGTCGGGACCCACATTTGTGGATTTCGAAGGATGCCTAACCCTTCCCTTTGGAATAACTTGAACCCCTTATCTACAATCTACTGGTTTTGTAGACATTTTAAAATTGGTTTCCTAGTTTTTTCCTAAAATTAGGTGGCGACTCCTTTAAAATTCGTTCATTCTAAAATTCTTTTAAAATTGAATCAATTGATTATTTTTTGAGTCACCGCGACGTTTCGCCCTATTTGAATAGAGTATGCATGTAAACAAAAAGTATCTCCAATTTGTGAAGATTCTCGATCTCTCTTGGCATAATACTTGCCACATATCTGTATTATCCGGATTAAGTTTATTTGATTGCTCCAATTTACCAAACATTGCATCAGTTCATATATCAACAATTGATTCTATGCATGATGCAAGAGTACTAATCAGTAATCAGTTGAACACGTTGCTTGAAAATTACCTGATAAATTGTTTATGTTGAAATTAAGCAACAATAGTGATGATAAGTTGGATATGGTGCGTGGTATTGAACCCATGATGTGATTGTTCTCCAATTGTAATTGCTGCAAGTTTCGTAAAGTACCAATCTCTGCTAGAATTGTGCCTGCAAATTGCCAACCAACTTGCAAATTTATGTTGTAGCACAAGGTGTTAATTCTGGATAGATATAGCACCTGGGCCTAGCTCAACACCCAAAGCTAGTTTATAAAGGGAGGAGTGTCCAAGTCAATCTAAGGAGACCAAAACACCCATCCCCACCGATGATGTAGACTTAACGACTCTCAATTAACAATTTCAAAACTAGACTCATGCTAAAAGGATTTTGAATAGATAAACTATGTATTCACTTGCTAGTTTAGATTTAACTAACTCACACAACTTCTTTTAGTAAAATACCTTGCAAGTTGTTTCCCCCGAGGTTTAAGCTCTCAAGCCTCTCCAAGTTGAGAATTTCTGGTGGGATAGTCCTAGTGAAGATATTGTATGACAATGACAATTCATACAGTTCCGTGCAGTTAGATAACCCCGGTGGAATGTAACCACTCAAGTGGTTGGAAATGATTGAAATGCTCTTTATTCTTCGAAGACGGCGACATATATCTACAGGAAGACTTCCTGATTATTGATTATGTGTGAGATCCAAATTTTCTAACGAGGAAATATTGAAAACGGAGAATGGAATAGAGCCAGTAAGTTGGTTTTTGAATAAAATCAACTCCTTCAGATTTTGAAGGTTGCCAATATCTTTGGGAAAATCGCCTTGGAGATGATTGTATCTAACACTGAGAATTTCTAACATAGACAGGTTAGAAATAGAAGCAGAAGGTATATTAGTGAAACTGTTGTTATCAAGAATTAACATCTGAAGCTCAGAATAGAAACGAAACCACGTTGGAATCTCTCCACTGAAGTTATTGAATCCGAGATTCATCACCTTCAGTCTACGTAAACGAGACAAATCTTGAGGGAGATCACCCTGTAAATTATTTCTGCTCATATCTAGAGAAACGAGAAACGAGAGATTTCCCAAATGTGGCGGAATGGACCCATTTTTTTTTTTTGGTTTAAGTTTTGGATATTTTATTCATAGCTTCCAAAATCAAAACAAGAAATTACACCTTCTTACACCCCAACAGGTAGTGTCCAACCTTGTCAAGCCCACTACTAAAAATGCAAAAAACAACAAATAGACCAGGCCCTTTCGTAAACCTGATAATCTAAGATAGGATTTTCGCTGCTATCTCCACCTCTTCGCCTTAGCTCTCTTCACTGCTTCTGTACATGAACAACAATGTTGTCTCCATGTTACTGACCTTTATGCTTTTTTCTAGTTATGTTCAAAAGTTTCTTCCTCTTGCTTTCTTTTCTTCTTTTCTCCCTCTTTTGGTCTCTGATTCCCATCATTCTGCAGGTGATTTTGCGATGGAGTGCAAGGGTAGTTCAATTCCTCCATCTCCAGGTTAAAAGCTCCATCTTGACTCCAGATCCTCCCTTTTGCTGAGATCGTTTTGTTGACTGGAATAACAATAGCATTTTCCCTGTTTTGTTGCCTTCAACTTCTATGTAATTTTGTTGTTTGTGGAAAAATATAAGTTGTAGCCTTCCCTTGTCCCCTATCCCCTCAAGGATGATACTCTTAAATATGGGCATAGTAATTTGTCATTATTTATGAGTCTCCTCGCAGGTGTCTCCATGCTGTTAAAATTTGTGAATGTGCAGCTCCCTCGGTCAATAGCAAAGTTTGCCACATGATCTGCTAGCTTGTTTCCTTCCCTTAGAATATGTTGGAAAATAACTTGTTTATCTTGTAGACATGATTGAATCTCTGTCACTATTTCTGCAATTATCCATGGACATGCCCATTTCCTTTCTAATACCTTGTACAAAAGCATTGAGTCAGTCTGTATGATTATTTGATTATGTTGTGACTTCTTGCAATGCTTGGATGCCTCCAGAATAGCTTTAGCTTCCGCGACTGTATTAGTAGTATTTTCTATACTTGCTCCTTCCACGTATTCTACATCTCCTTTAGCATTCCTCAAAACGAAGGTATAGGAACTAAGACCCGGATTTCCTCTAGAAGCTCCATCTGTATTGTATTTTACCCACCCATTCGGTGGGAATTCCCATAAGACCCTTTTCACTTTCATTTTAGGTTTGCAGCTTGTCCATTATACGAGCATATCAGGCCAGTTATCAGGACATGTCATAAAGGGTTTCCTGAGTGTTACCAGCATATACATGTTCCTGGTGATATTGTGAATGACTTTTGCTACTGATGTCTTTTTTCCTTCATGCTTCATCCTGTTTCTCTTTCTCCACAATTCCCATATTATAAAACTAGGAAGAGCTCTGTAAAAAGGTCTCATATTTGTCCCAATTTTTGTCCCCCACCATAACATTATAACTTCTCTTAGTTGGAGACCCTCCATGTTAAGACCTGCAAAAGAACAAAAATAGGACCAAGTCCTGTTAGCTGAATCAGATTTCAGAAACACATGGGCAAGTGTCTCATGTTGAGGTCTTTCACAACACCAGCATTTGGATGGGCCTTCAAGACCCCATCTTCTCATTATGTCATCAACGGGGATTTTAAATTTCCATAATCTCCACATTATGAAAGCCATTTTAAATGGTACACCCTTACTCCACATCCATTTATAAATTTTGTTTTCCTCCGCCTTATGTCTGATATAATGCCAAGCAGATTTAACTGAGAAACTTCCCCTTGAAGCTTGAAGCATTTTTTTCCATACTTGTGATCCCCCTCCTCCCGGTTTCCACATAATTTCAGTAACATGCGTTTTTCTGCAATACTTGTTCTCCATGTATTCCCTCCATATCGATGGTTTTGTTCTAAAGTTCCACCATAACTTACAAAATAGAGCCATTGTTAGATCTTGCATCAACCTAAAACCAAAACCCCCTTCTTTTTTCTGGTAAACATAGGTTACTCCATTTTGTCCACTGTCTTCCCCTTCCTCCTATGCAACTACTCCAAAAGAATTGAGCCATCATTTTTTGGACATGCGTTAATACATTGATTGGTGGGTTCATGACCGATAGACAGTGTATAGGAGTACTTTGCAATACATGTTTAATTAAAATTGCTCTGCCCCCAAAGGATAACAGTTTGCCTTTCCAGGCTTGTATCTTGGACCCAATCCTTTGTATCATTTGCTGATAATATGCCTTCTGCTTCCTCTTGTAGAAAATAGGGCAACCCAGGTATGTAAAAGGAAATTCCTGTCTTAAAATACCTGTTGCTACTTCCGCCACTATTGCCTCTCCTCCCGAAACACTATGGTGCAAGTAAATTGCACTTTTCTCTTTGTTCACCTTCTGGCCCGATATATCTTCATATTTCTTTAAAGTTTCTGTGATCAATTGCATTGTTCTCACCTCCGCTTTATTCTATTTTTTTTTTAGTAGCATAATTTTGTTAGAATTGCTACATTTACTTCAGTTCGGCTATGGGCCTTGTCAGCTCTATTTTGCTTTTTCTTCTATGGAATTGGAGCCTTCCTTTTCTTCTTTGATTGACTGAGACAGGCTTGAAACCGTTAATCGATACAAGACAGTATAGTAGAAAACTGAACGAATAGAATCTGTTCCTATCATCCTCATATATCCAAACCTCAAGACACGTCTTGAATTCAGTGTGTGATGAGTATGCAAGCAATGCAAGTCACCCAGGATAGTTTATGGCCCTAAAACTTTGAGATTCAGTTACCAAACCAAACGAACATCTCTCTCTTCAAATCAAACGAGGCAAGAACAGTATTACGGGGTGTTTTTTTTCATGTTTTTGATAACCCAGTAATTAAACCCTTCAACAATTGCATCATAGTGGCAGGTAGTCATGTTTAAGAGATTATTAATTTTCACATCTCTCCAAGATTCCAATTTGGTTGAGTAAACCTCAACTATAGTAACTCGCCTACCTTTCTGATAGTTTAGTGTTAATTTTGAGTTCTGTATGCATAATCCATGGCGGATATGTCCACCATTGATGAATTCCTTTGAGCTATTAGAGAGAGATTTAGAAAGAGAAGATAGATGAGAATTGTTTTATTGAATATGGAAAAGTTGTATCGATTACAATTGATGCTTAGTACTTATAGGTCCAGCTAATCTTCTTCTAGAAGATTCTAATTTCATAACCAACTGTAACTAATTCTGTTAACCACATCACAATGACACTTGCAACAAAATACCAGAAATAAGTAACAGGTTATTTCAATACACCCTCTCAAGCTGCAGGGTGGAAAACATCTAGAACCCCAAGCTTGGACAGAAGGAAATGATGTTGTGCTACATCAAGACCTTTGGTAAGCAAGTCAGCCAATTGTAGAGTAGTTGACAGATGTGCAGGTTTAATCAGCCCTGCCTGAAACCTTTCTCTCACAAAATGGCAATCAATCTCAATGTGTTTTGTACGTTCATGAAACATAGGATTTGAAGCTATTTGTATTGCGGCTTTGTTGTCACAGAACAACTCTATAGGGGTAGGAACCTTGACTCCAATATCTTGCAGGAAACCAATCAACCAAATGACTTCAGACACAACTGCAGCCATGCTTCTATAGTTAGACTCTGCTGAGCTGCGACTAACCGTGTGTTGTTTCTTTGATTTCCAAGAGATCAATGAGCCTCCAAGTTGAATAACATACCCTATCATAGATCTCCTAGTGTTGGGGCAGGCTGCCCCAGTCCGAATCACAGTAGGCACTCAACTTCAGTTCAGAACCTTTCTTCATGAAAACACCCAATCCAGGAGGTGTTTGAGATATCTAACTACCCTGAGTGCTGCATCCCAATGAGACCTTTTTGGTTGTTGCATGAACTGACTTAGCAGTTGCACAGCAAAACAAATAT
>JAJOOF010064285.1:0-20028 GCA_029582545.1 Solanum lignicaule
GTGACCTCGCCCCACATACCTGCTTCAGCGTAAATGTTAGATAACATAATGTAAGGCCCTGAACTATCGCCACCTAATTCCATGACTCTCATTCCAGCAAGCTGTCCAAGCTCTACATTGGAATGAGCGCGACAGCCAGCAAGAAGGGCACCCCATGCTGCTAAATCAGCTTGAAAAGGCGATTCTTGGATAATGTTGTAAGCCTTGTCCAGCTGACCTGCTCGTCCAAGTATATCAATTAAACAAGCGTAATGCTCAGGTCTCGGAGTAATGTTGTAGTTTTTCATCATTGAATCAAACCACGAGATGCTCTGACTAACCAACCCTGCATGAGCACAAGCAGATAATAAGCTGAGGAATGTTATACCATCTGGTTCACATCCTCTGAGAACCATTCGTTCCAAAATTGCAACTGCTTTCTTGTACAACCCGTGCTGTGCAAATGCAGCAATTATAGTGTTCCATGAAAAGAGGTCTGGGCTTGTGATTAGTTCAAAAGCTAACTCACACTCAAAAATGCTGCCACATTTGCTATACATAGTAATCAGAGCATTACACGCAGAGACATTGGAGTCAGCCCCATGTTTAATAACAACTGCGTGAGTTTGTCTACCAGCTACAGGAGATGCGAGAGCAGCACATGCAGAAAGAACTGAAGCACATGAAGATTGATCTGGTCGAAGAGACATCCTAAGCATCTCGACCAGTAACTTGAGTGCCTCTTCGCTGTGTCCGTTTTGTGCATAACCTGTGAGATACCAATTGAATCAATACAGAGAATATAGTGGATTCACACCTGATAAACAAATTACATTAAAGAGTCGTCACATATACAATATGCTGATATACAGATACTCAAACTTGGCTCCGCTAGCAAGTAAGCATTCCAACTTTGAGAGTTAACATCTAGACACCTTAACTTGCAACTAAATATTCCAACTCGTTCCCACTGTGTCTCAAGGATACATGACGTTAACGTGACACATAATTTTGGAGTTTCCTAGATGATCATTTTGTAAGTTTAGTGTTCAACTGACACAATGGAGACAAGCTAAAGTGTCTAGATGTGCATACCTGAAATCATGGCATTGTAAGCAACGTTATCTTTAAATAGTATTCCATCAAACAGAATCCTTCCTTCCTCCACCCGCCCCTCCTTGCAGTACCCAACAACCATCGCTGTCATTGCAACCACATTCTCATTCTTATCTGGCATCTTTTGAAACAGTTCCTTTGCCTCATCGAAACACTCGTTCTCTACATACCCACTAATCATCACAGTCCATGAAACCTCATTTTTATGCGGCATACGTTCAAAAAGTAACCTTGCCTTATCAATCTCACCTTTCTTCATATACCCATCAATCATTGCAGTATAAGAAATGACATTCTTTTTTGGCATCTCGTCAAACAACCTCGCTGCTTCCTCCATCATACCATACTTAACATAACCTGAAATCATCGCGTTCCAGGACCCAACATTCCGCTCAGGCATAGTTCTAAAATACATAGTAGCATCATCAATGCAATCGTTTTCCACACAACCCGCAATCATTGAATTCCAAGTCACTACAGTCATCTCTGGCATTGATACAAAGAGTTTCTTTGACTCATTGAGATACCCATTTTGCCAATAGGCCGTTATCATTGAATTCCAAGAAATTACATCTCTCTCCAACATTTCATCAAACACCTTCCGGGCATGTTGAAGTTTGCCTTGTCGTGCAAATTGGTTTATCCTGATGTTGCTTGCGTACACAAGCTGAGATGATTTGGGGGGGTTTCTCGTAAGGCGGGAAGAATAACGTTCAAAGGTAAGGAAGCAATGGAGGAACTTTTTGAGCTTGGAGCTCGGAAAATGGCGGACAAACATTAAAGATATGAATGAAATAAACAGTTTTATGGGTCAGTAACTAACACATGTGAAGTTGATTTGAGTTAGGAAGTATTTTCTGTTTCGATTTTGCTCAACATAATGTGAGCTATACTCCGCGAGGAGTCGAAACAAAGCCGACTACTAAGAGACTTGTCTAAGAATTGCATATGCAAGTTGATATATCACACCCCACAAAGATCACTTCCTAAACCATTGTTCAACTTGACAAAGTAAAGATAAATACAATGATACCAACCATTCAACGGCAAGCACCAAGTCTTCATCCTACTGGAAATCATACAATGATACCAACCATTCAATACCAAAACTCGAAATTGACCCAAACAATTGTATCCTACAGCTAATAGCAAGACAATGAAATTGCGGGCATACAAGTTGAGAGAGACGATGTTACCAAATAGTAGCTGAACTAACCATTAGATGCAAATTTAGAAACATTGTTCAACACCAGAAGTGTGACAACAAAACATCAAGAGAGACTGATTCAAACAGATACTACGACTTTCCGCTCCCCAAACAGAACAACAATTACAGCACACCTCCATCCCACCTTACAAAAATAAGCATCAACATAGAACATTATCCCTACTATTAGATTTCATTACCAACTTTTTAAGTCTTCACAAAAAAAAAAATCTAAAAAAAGCAACAATGAAACTGCCATGGTTGATCAACTTAAGCACGCTCGCCCCTGATACGCCTAGCAAGCTGAATGTCCTTGGGCATAATGGTCACACGCTTGGCATGAATGGCACAAAGATTGGTGTCCTCAAACAGACCAACCAAGTAGGCCTCAGCAGCCTCTTGAAGAGCCAACACAGCATGACTCTGGAAACGCAGATCAGTCTGAAACCAAACGAGACACACAGAACCAATTAATCAAACACGTAAACTATAAAAGCATACACCCCGATGTACCAATGACACAATATAGCACAAAATTTACCTTGAAGTCCTGGGCAATTTCACGAACAAGCCTCTGGAAGGGAAGCTTCCTGATCAAGAGCTCAGTACTCTTCTGGTACTTACGGATTTCACTGCACAATATCAGAAATTGTAATAGGTAAATACACAATTGATCAACATGAAACAAGTAATTTACTCCACTCTACTAATGATCAAGAGAACATGACAAATACAGAATCAACATCTTCATCCAAAAAAGTACAACCACCAATACTTACCGAAGAGCAACAGTACCAGGGCGGTATCTGTGAGGCTTCTTCACTCCACCTGTAGTAGGAGCAGACTTACGAGCAGCCTAATTCAAATAACATACAATGTTAGATATCAACCAACAACATACATTTCACACAAGGGCAGCTAAGAAAAAAAGAGAAACCTTGGTAGCAAGTTGCTTCCTAGGGGCCTTTCCTCCAGTAGACTTACGAGCAGTTTGCTTGGTACGAGCCATCTGAAAACAACACAGCCAATACTTCCACAATTACAACAAAAACAAAGAAAAGAATCAATTTTACAGTAATAACCTGCACCATAAGAGCTTACAGAAGAAAAAACATACATAATTAACATCGAACACTAAACAAAGATCCAATTTTGCTCTACAAACTTAAAGATTGTACCAAAATCTTTCTTACTAAAAAACAAAGACTCAAATATCACTACTAAACAAAACATTCTGTTCTTCCAAATACAAATCTTAAAACCAACCACACCACAAAGTACACTAAATTAAGAACAAACCCCAAATTAAGACTCAGTTTCTGTACAAAACATACATATTCTATAACCCAAAAATCCCCAAGCATATACAGACTCACATTAGTCTAGAGAATTAACTACAAAAACCCAATTATAGAAAACAAAACCTAAATTACTGCTCTGATTTGCTTGAGCCAAGTCTCTTTCGGAAACAGCTCTGCTTACACTCTACCCTCCCCAAACCCCACTTTACAGAACTCCACTAGGTTTAATGTTGTTGAAAGCACTCTAAATATAATTTCATAGAAATTCCTAAATTTACAAGCAAAAATTCAAACCAATTCAAGAACAAACATACACAATTTTTCTCTAGTCTAGGAAATTAACAACAGAACCCCAATTACAAATCAAAAAACCACCCATTACACTACAATAAATTCCAAGATTCCAAACGAGGGATAATCAAATATTCAAAAGATCCAACACTTAATCAAAAACCCAATCTTTAAACACAAAAAAAGAGCAAAACCCCAGCTCAGATAATCAGAAACCCTAATCATAAAAATGCAAACAGATCAAAATTGACTTGAAATACAAACAACAATTCAAATAACTAACCGCGCGGAAAAGAAAATTTCAAAAATAAATAATAAAAAACTCACCTTTTTTCTTCTCTTCTTCTTCTTTGTCTGCTTGGTGAGCGAAAGTTTTCAAAGATTCACAGGTTGATACCTATATATATATTTTTTGTGTGGAAGACGACGAAGGATAAAAATGGACGGTTGAGATTCATTGATCTCTGTGTTTTCTTTTTAGGTATCGACGGTTGTTAAAGGTGCTAATTGTGTTTTCTCCAAACTGATTGGACGGGTGAGATTTATGGAGAAGGAAAAGATTTGACGGTTGAGATTGGAAGTTAGTAGTTTGTTGTGGATTGAGAGGACACAATACTTGATTCTTATTGGTTGAAATTTGTTGAGTGGTGTGGTATTAAGATGGTTAACTACACTAAACTAGAAAATAGGAAGCTATATATTCATATTTGGAATATGACATGTTACGTGAATATTGTATGTTAAAAACTCGGAATAAGTAGTTGTATACGTGGAATTATTTTGAGCGAATATGTTAAAATGAGTCCAGTTAATCATATCTATATAATTGGATGTTTATAGATTCTACATAGCTGTCATGAATTCATTGTATCTCGTACGTTCATTTAAAACCTCTTTGAATTGTCATGAATTGATGTTTTATGTGAATATCATCTACTGAAATTTCGCTCTAAGTAGTTGTACATATGGAATTGTGTTGAGTGAATACCGTTAAATCATTTTCATCTATTATTATTTTTGTTTTGACGAATAAGTTAAAATCATTCTAATCTATCATTGTTTAGTTTTGAGGGAATACGTTAAAACCATTCTAATTTATCATCATTTTTGTTCTGAGCGAATACGTTAAAATCATTCTTAATCTATCATCGTTTTGGTTGCAAATTTGGATGTTTACAAAACCTACCTAAATTGCCATGAATTCATTGTATTACATACGTGCATTTTAAGTCTATTTTTCACCACTTACTTACTTACCTCTTAACAAGTTATATTAAATATACTTCACCTCACATTTGATTCAGAATTTTGATCTAAAAGGAGTTATTGTCCATGGAACTTCACCTCATATTTGATTGAGAATTTTGATCTAAAAGGAGTGATTGTCCATGAATAACAAGAATATCCAATAATTTAAACATGAGACTCGTGAAATAATGATAGTTCAGGAGAGCATGAATGTCAAACGCCACATCTGATCATCTCTTACTTCTTCCCTTTAAAGAAAGACCGAAATGGTGAATGAAACATGTCAAATTACACTATGGTGAAAAACGTATTTAATATAATTATCGATGTATATAACTTAAATTGGTTCTTTTGGTCATCATCAAAGTAGGAGGAGAACTGAATTGGAGTAAATTTAGAACACAAATTGGAAGAGAAATTGCTCAACTAATAATTAAAGAATTCAACCGCCAGCTTCTATAATACAGGATACATATGAACAAATTAGCACTAATTCCTGTAGAAACCAAAAAAAAACTGAACACAAAAACTAAAGTGAACCCTTCTATTAGCAGCGCACAGTATCACCAACCAAATGCTCGCTATTGAAAGACTAAATAATGAAGAAGAAAAAAACCCGAAATTTCGGCACATGAAATGAGAAGATATTGATGTAAACTAAATAAACCGATCACCTAAAAAGAATGTGTTTGTACTTCCAGCCAGCACTTTGGTAACCACGGTGTCTGACTGGTAAGTTTCTGGATCTCTTTACATCATAAAGGGAGCACATATATCACGTCTCATGAATGTCAAAATCGAAAACAATCTCCAACTTTTAGAAGCCTTGCAAGTCGTTTGATAGATGGTTGAACAGTTTCAGAGTCTGGTGAGAATGTATCAGGAAGCTTTGGGAGACAAACAGGCAAATACTCATCGCCACGTTCATGCAAGCAGAATAGACCGAGCACAGCACGACAGAATATGAATCTGCACAGAAGATATAAGAAAAACATGGTGTTAGTATCCAAGCAGGCTCCTGCGGCAACTTGTAACAGTATTTCAATTGGTTGAAACAGAAAATGCTTACCTGAGAATAAGCCGTCTCAGAAAAGGGTCAGACAGAACTTGAGCCCAAACCAAATCTAGGTTAGTCGATGTACAGAGGATTACCTCCCACTCTGCAAATGCAGTTGAGATGATGCCATCAGCCTCATCAGAACAATCCTGAATAGCAGTAGTGTGAAAGTTAGACCGACTTACAATTGCTCGGTAAAGCAACTAGCATCGCTGTGTACTTACCAAATCTTTATCAGATGAGACAAGGCCAACCAACTGGCAGAAAGCCTGTAAAGGAGCAGCCAAGAACAAGGTGAACTGACTTCCAGTTTGAGTTACATCAGTGCAAGGGTTCTTGAATGATGGTCTCAGAGGAGAGAGAAATAAAGCACTTTTTTCTCCTCTTTCTGCCCCATGTAGAACCTGAAGAGCAAAGAGGTGATGTATCAGCAAATAAATAGTCTTCCTCAAAGATAATTTTAAAAATTGAACTTGCAATAAAATTAGTCATACGTGAAGTACAATATTTACAACAGTAATTTTCAAACCACCCAAACAGATGAGAAGAAAACAGCCAATACATTCGTATTGATGATTGGTAGGAGAAGCAATTGATTTTGAGTAGCTTTTAAAACATACTCCCTCAACGTCCCAAAATAAGTGTCACCTTAACAAAAATCGCGTCCATTAAGAAATCAATAAAAATACAATATGTAGTTTACTAAACTACCCTATTTAATAAATGTCCCTTGAAAATTAAATACTATTAATAAGTAGATGAAGTATAAGGGTATAGTTGGGAAACGTACTAATTTTTGTCTTGAATTCATAAGGTGACACTTATTTTGGGACAATTTTTTTTTTTGCTAAGGTGACACTTATTTTGGGATAGAGGGAGTAGTACTGAATAAGGTGGGAACAACAGCAGTTATATATTTGGAAAAATCAAACTGTCCCTTCTTCAACAACTCACCACTTCAATAAGAACCGCCTCACATAATTCAACAAACGTGATCAAGAACAATAAACACATAATTTTGGACATTCAGAAGCCCAACATGTTATCAGGCATGTTAAGGACTAAAACATAACTACAGTCATCTAAAAGTCTCAAGATATGTAGGCATTTGGAGATCTTAGATGTTTGTAGCTCAGGTAGGAATTCTCTGGGTAAGCAGAAAGGTTACTGAATGGAAACTGAATCCTGCAGAAAAAACTACAGGATTCTCTTTGGCTATTCATCCCAATGTTCCACAATATAATTCTATCAGTTGAATGTAATTTATGAGAGCCAAATCAATACTTGGAAACAACTACAGCACAGAAAAATGATTATCTATAACAGATGTTACCACCGAACCAACCTAGATTTGTATTCCACTTATACTCTAGGGAGCAAATGAGAGTAAGCTAGATTTTTACTTAACACTCCACAGTTTCATAAAACACTGAGCTTAAGAAGGCCAGAAAATGGAATGATGGATCCTCTAATTTGACACTATCTCATCATACGCTTACTGTGTTTTGATTTGAACAATATGCAAGATTAATATCCATAAGAAGCTATGATAATCCAAAGTTTTTTCTAGTATCATCTGCAATTGCATCTCATTACTCACTAGAAGTCACCAAAATATTTCGTTATTCTCTCTCAAAAGCATTATTACAAAGTTTCTAGACAACAAGTAGAATCCCAGACACACATTGGAATGTGTGTCTTGCTCAGGGATAGATCATCATCATTCAATGAGTTAGACACAGTTTTGACAAACCTGCCTTGAATGCATCGCTGTTGTCACTATCGATTATTAGGAAGAGAGGTCTTCGTGTGAAAGGAATAAGATCACCTGGATAGAGGTTATTTGAACCTGCAAAAATCCAAATAGTAAAAATCATGCAGTTAGATTTAGAACAATGAGATAATCATGAACCATTTTATGAACAACACATTAATCAACTTCTGCTGGTATACCTCCACTTCTGCTAGGACCTAAGCACAAACAATTCTCGAAATATTGACCCGTATCTCCATTGGTGTTGGTATAATTTTCATGTAAAGCACTCTTTTGTTCATACGAAGTACGAGAAAGAACACTATTCTTCGAAGATTTTCTAGAACTAGAAGAGCTTTCTGTGTGCGAGGTGGTACTCTGAATTGTGTTTCCTGGAAATATATCAAAGAATTGAGATTTCAGCCACAATTAGCATATCTGGAGCTGAATTTCATCAATTAAGTAGCTAACCAGATGCTTTGGTTAGGAAAAAATATTTTTTAAAAGTCACAAACCTGATGCAGAAATATATATTAATACCACACTCTCTGGAGGGAGCTCCTCACACATCGTAGCGACGACCTGCGGGTGCCAGAACAAAACGACTGAGTAAGGATACACACTAGGAGCATCAAAAATTGTAAAGGAGGAGTGCCAGAAGCAATCACTCAGATAAGGTATTATTCCAAAATCGAAGTAGATATGAGCACTTGGACAGGGTTCACAGTTGAAGTAGATTATTTTAAATGGCTACTGTGGGTTCAGGTGCAAAGAAATCATTATTAACATCGAGCATTCAGGCAACATACAGTGGGCATTGGGCAACATAAGAAACAAGAGTGAAATTTCTAGTTTTACTTCCCATGTTTTGCATAGTATCAAGTGCTTCAGCAATTATTTGTTCGATCAATTCCCAAGACACAGAACTAAATAACTTAAACCAACATATCATCCAGCAAGATTAATTTCTACATTCCCCTTCCCTTTATATGAAGCAGTATTTCAGTATAGGACTCCTTAAATATAGATTAATCCAAATGGAAACACAGTAAACATAACAGAACTCACAGATATCAACAGTGGAACATTAGGACGGTAAAGAACGGCCTTCTTGGGATTGGGAGGCAGAGCTGGATCCATCATCTCAGCAGCCAAGTTAATATCTATCAGTCCAGAAGTAATAGATTGGTCAATCACAGCACCATTCACTCGTGGTTCAACTGGACTTCTTTGATAGAAAGATCCGCTGGGTTCCCATTCCAAGCATTGCAGCATTCTGTAAGTGTCCAGAGTTAATTCTGCAAATTTGGCCTGAAATAAAAATAAGGGTAGGTTAATTGTGCAACAAACTGAGCACAACTTAACACTGAGGTAAGTGGATGTTGTCAATACCTCATTTTTGTGATAACTTGTTAACAGTGCATCTCGAAACTTTAGCACCTTCTTAGCATGGAAGCGAGCCACGTACGGACGAGATGATGGATGTGAATCAAAGAGAGCACAATATCGCAAAGGCCTGGCATCAGGAGATGGAGAATGAACTCTTGCGAATCTAACAATTTCTTGCACCACCAGTCTCCACTCTTTGAAGTTAGTACCCTGTGAAATTATTACTATGGTTCATCTTACGGAAAGAAGTACAGAATTTCTGTTGAAACATAGATAGTAAGTACAGGGCTAAAGTAGCTGAAGCAACACTAAATTGTTTAATGCAACTGGAAGATGCAAGTGTGCTCCAATCACAATCAAAGTAAACTCAACTACAAAGCAACTAATCTACCAGTTTCTCATTGGATATGAAAAGAAGAGAAATGATGGGTAGTTTGTTCAGTTCTCAACTTTGTACTTGCTCAGCTAGTTCCAGAAATTGAAGTATGAGAATCATCTCTTATGTACTAAGTAACCATTGCAAAACATAGTGGTCAGATGTTCATAGAGTAAACGGGTGTAACAAAAACTGCATTCACATTCGGAGCCTTTTGAAGATAATATGCAAATATTCTTTCATAATATGGACCATTGATTCATTAGGAGCATGTTAGATATTTCCTCAGACACACTTCCTTTTTAATTTTTGAGTGACAACCTCTTCTATCACTAATATAGCATACAACTCAACCAAACTTCTTAAAGTCTCTCTCTTCAAATGTATATTATAACAGATGCGTCAAAGTGGTCATATATACACATAAGATGTGTACAGATCTGTCTATAAAAGACAAAAGAAAGAGAGAGAACAAAACAAAGAGAGTATTCCTTGACACCATAAAAAATGCAAAAGACAGAGATGGAAGAAAGTCGTGGAATGCTTGTGCAGGGTTCACCATCCCCAGACCCCAATGCACCTCCCCCAAATTCATAATGTTAAAGTTATTCGCATACATAGGTAAGAATGTAAGTTAAATATTCAAAACGGTTACAAGTGTGTATATATTTTTGTATACACCCTTATGTGTTCTTTCCAGAGTACAAAGTAAAGAGGCAATTAGCACTTTTGGCAATTAAGGTGAATTAAAAAACATTTTTCAGGCTATACCCATGTTTTGGACGGCGAAAGGTGATAAAAGGCGACAAGGGTCTGCCTCGCCACAAGACAAGGCGAGCGGCGAGGCGCTTGCCTTTTTGAAGTGCGGCACCATTTAATACCAAAAAATTAAAATATTTAATTGCATATGTAAATAATCAAAATCTCAATAGTAATAACATATTAGCAAATATTTCAATTCAAAAACTAAAAATAGATAGTACATACTAAAAGACTAGAACTTGAATGAGAAAAAAAAGAACAAAAGTCAAAACAAAGGTAGAAGTGACTCTGCAGTTTGAATAAGAAGGAAAAAGAAACAGAGGAAGAAGAAATCTAAAGAAGAATAGAAGAAATATGTTTTGGTTAGACTTTGGAATCACTAGAAAAGTCTGGCTAGTCGCCGGAGGAGTCTAGTCGAAAACCCTAAAATTACCTTTTAACTTTTAAACCCCTAAATAGGTCGCCTTGTTTTAAGAAAATACAAAAGGCGACGCCTTTCTCGCCTCTTGCCTCTCGCCTTTTGTCGTCATGGCATTGCCTTTTGAAGATCGCCTCACCACAAAGCTAAAAGGCGATGAAGGGTCGCCTCGCAATGGCGACGAGGCGATTGCCTTTCACAACACTAGGCAACACCAACATAATATAGTGTGGAATGGTCAAAGCTTTAGGTCTGAACAACTTGAAGTAAGACAACAAAGGCACCAACGACTTAATTTCCTCTATTTCTTCTTTTTTTTCCTTTTCCTAGTTATAAGGGGTCTTATCCCAGCACAACTCTGGAGGCAGTCATGTAGCCAGTAAAAAGGTTATCTCAACTGAAACTTTTCTCCATTTTTTAAGAGAGTGACCATTCTTCACTACAACAACAACCCAATATAACCCCACAAGTGGGTCAGGAGGGTGGGTTGTACGCAGACCGGGTAGAGAGGTTGTTTCCTATAGACCCTCGGCTCAATAAAAACAATGGCCATTCTTTACTATGAACTAAAAAGACAAATCTCCATCATTACAACCAAAAGTATACTACATGACAAAGCTGAGTCCATAGAAGTCATACTATATGACTCAATTGTCACAAGTTCTCAATCACTTCAACCAATAAAATGCATGATAGAGCTTATCCTAGAGAAGCTATAATATGTACCTCATTAGCTCTTTAAGTGTCGGACATTTGGTGTGTACTAAAAAGCACTACTCGCATGCTAAAGATAATACAACCTGCCTAATCAATTTAACCCAGGGGCCATTTTTTACCACAATAAGGAGCTGGAAGAGGCACCTAATTCGCTCGAGGTAAAGACGGATTCTTGTTTTCCAAACACTCTGAGCGAAAGCAAACTTAAGTGATCTACTGAAAAATGCTAAAAAAATCATGTTAATTCCTCAATCTAACAACTAAATTTGTGGTTTTTACCCTACATCTTGACAAATTCCTTTTAATTGATGGACTTCTGGCTTTCCAAATAGACTGACCAAAGCTGACTTAAAAATCAACTAAAATATGTTCAAATTTCATGTTAATTCCTCAATTAGACAGCTAAACTACTGTATGTCTATCATAAAAATGACAATTCTTCTAAATTTAAGCTTCATTCCCATAAATTTAGAGACAGAATTCAGAAATAGCAATGACTGAAACCTAACAATTTAAATATTTACTCAATGTTCATCCATCCGAGAACGAAAAATAGCAAGTTGTTACAAATGAGCTTCAAAGCCATAAAAATGGAAACAAAATTAACAAAGAAAAGGAACAAGTACCGGAAAAGCAGCTTTACTGTCATCAACAATAGCTTTAAACTGCTCAACCAGCAGGTTCACCATTTCCGTCCGGTTCAAAATCAACGAAACCATCAAAAACCTGGCATAGAACCTCAACTCCTTAAACCTCACCATCCGATCTTTTCCAGAACCTTCAAAATACTTCCTGTTCAAAATCGCTTCATAGAAAATACACGACTCGAGTAAAAACCTCGCTTCACTAGTCCTCATATACTGACTGAAGTAAAGCTGACCGATCCGTGAAGCGATCTCTCCGATCTCCCAACGCTGTAATCCACACTCCAAAAGCCTCACCCTGTTCTCCTGCTGGTACTTCCATAACCTCATGTACGCCTTGAACACCTTGTGAAAGTAGTGGTTACTTGTTCCCCACCGTCCGTACGCCGGTAAATCCCGTACTCTTGCATATTTCTTCTCTGCACTTTCTACTAACGCACGAAACGTCTTTGGAACGACGTCGTCCGCCATCACCTCACCGGATTTTCGCACCTCAGCTAAGACGACGACGAAGAAGGAGCATTACTCGCCGGAAAATTTGTATATACTGACCTATAGATACATATATAATGGGTTATGGTGGGGTAGGGGGTGGACTTTTATAGGGGTGGGGGGAACAGGTAAGCTGGTGAATTTGAGGGAATTTTGTGAACTGTGATGATCAAAATATTCTGTTATTTTGTTTTTCTTTGTTAATATGATTTTTGGATTTTTCTTTGGCTTTTTTTCTATTTTTTCTTCTATCGAATCACAATGGGCATATACAAAATTTTCACTAGCGTATATACATATTTTCACTTACAAAGTATTGTGTGGAATTGAAATTCGAACTTCTAAACTACTTAGTCAACCTTCTAATCTTGTGTTCAACAACTTCAAACTTATCATATATATATACATGAAAATGTCGTATAATTTTTTTATCGAAAAACTAAGATAAACACCCTTGAGCCAATGTAGATCCGATTGTGGTAAGAGATGTTGGTGGTGGGGCTTTATGGGGGTTGGATTTGTTTGGAAGTTATAGAAATGTGAGTTGTGTAAAGTGGATGGCAATGAAAAAGTAGGATTCTAGGAACTTGGGGGGTTTGTTTATGAGTTGTTGAAGAGTAAGATGTGGTTTGGTTAATTATAATATTGAGATTAATACAGGTAAGGAATTGATTTTTTTTGTCAAAGTTTTCTCAATTGACCTCGTTGTATCGAATTTATCTTAGTACGATTTATATTTTTTTGTGTGATTTACGAGATATTATATATGAACGAATTTATTTAATGAGCACTCAAAGATCAGTAAAGAATAGTAGCTATGAGTTTTTCTGGGGTTCTAAACAAAATTAGAATTGTGCAGGTCTGCAGGACGTGCACGTGACATCCATAAGGGAGATTGAAGATCGATTTCCCTTAGCCAAAGTCTTCTCAATTGAATTTATCATATTGGACTTGTCTATATGATTTGTGAGATATTGCACGTGAGCGATTTTTTCAAATAAAATAACAATGTTGGAATTAATATTTTTTGAATTGTTAAGTGTATATACATTTTTATGAATATTTGGTTTATCAAAAATAAGATTATATATGATAGAATAATGAAATACGTGAATTTGGTTTTAGATTGGATAAAACTTCTTTCATTTTATTTTATATAGCTTTATTTGAGTTGGTGTAAAAAAAATTAAAAGAAAAATGTATATTGATGTCAAGCATCTACTTCTTGTTCAATTCAAACTTCTAGAAAAAAGTTATTGATGTAAAGAGTCTTTATTTATATTTTAGATAAGTCGAAATTACGTGATATTTCTTCATAAATTAACAAGTTTGATGTATATTTAATGCATAATTTGGATATATCGATAATGAAGATATTAAGGTGCATTTCTATTAGCAAAACAAGTTCCTTACAAATGGAAAAAAAATGACTTTTTTAGTGAAAATAGAGAAAACAAGTTTCACAAATAACATTACACATTTATTGTGAAGGGAGATGGTCCCGAGCCTTGCCTATATGGTTATATAGTACCACCATTATTTGCAAGTCACGTCAGTACAGCGTAGCGTCATGATAGTGTTAGCTATGCGAGATCCACAATAACATAATTTTACTAGCAAGTCCTCTCATTCCAAAACAAATTAGGAGGTTGAAAGTAGGTGTAAAAGTCCAACTAGAAGGGTAAAGGGTCAAAATTATAAAAACTTTAAAATTAGGAAAAATGTAGAAAGGAGTAGCGTTGATCTTGGCACGAAATCAACAAATTATTAATTAAATCTGACGTTGAATTTATAACGTGCATAAAGCCAAAAATTTGACTAGCTGTTTAAATGGAATCTAATAATATACATTCAAATTAATGAAATAATCAAATATGTACTAGTATTTTACTTTTAACTATTTTTTTTTCCTTTAGTTTAATTCTTGTCATGAGAATGTCTTTAAAATCCACTTGCATTGGCAGTGGAATATTCAGATAAATAAAAAGAAAAATAATCAAAGAAGTCTTGAAGTAATGATAAAATTATTTTCATGTGACATAAATCGTGAAAATAGACATTAATATTTTTTGCATTAGAATAACCTATTTACATGACATCTTTGGAATGTATCTCTTTTTCAAATTATTCTAATGCGAGATGTTTTATACACCATAACTGTCTTTATTTATTTATTTAAAGACTTCTTTACTAAAAGTGCAAACAACTATTAGGTGGCATTTGAACTTGATTTTTCGTTTGGTTTTGAAAAATCATGAAAGAAATAATTTTGGAAAATAGTTCTCTTTGAAAAGGTACTACTAGATTTTTAAACATTATAAATGCTTTCATATAGTTAAAAACAGATAAATATATTATTATTTTTCATTTCTATTGCTTGAATTCGAGACTTCTGCTTCTTTTTCTTCAATTCAATGGCTTAAATAAAAATTATTTTAAGAAATTTCATTTTAACGTACAACCTTTTCTCTCTTGATATATTTATTTTCGATCAACGTTCTTTTAATTTTTTTTCATTATTATTTAAGTTATTTATAAGATTCGTTAACCAAACTTTTCTATCCAATGAGCCATCCCCTTTATTATATAAAAAATAAAATACACATAATCATATAGTATACATTGGATATGTGCATGTCTATACAACTTGCTATGAATATACCTAGGGAAGGTGAGGGTGAGTCATTATGTTTATATTTATAAAAATAAATAAATATGAAAAGTACACCTAAAAATCATATGAATACTATTTTCACATTTTCCATAATTAGTGGTCCCTTTGAAAGAATAATTTATGTATATATTGACTTAATCATTCACACGAAATTATTTTCACATTATTATGTATTATTATTTTCCATTTCTTCAACTCCATCATCACCAGGACACGAATTATTTTTATAAGAATATTTTTTCCACATTGGCATATATAATAATAATAAAAAATAAAAAATCTAGAATTTGCCAAAGTAAATTCATCTACTAATAAGAATGTTAAATGAGCGGATAAACAATATTTATTTGAAAAAAAATCTCAAAAAAATCAAAACTAAAATTTTAAATATCCTATAAGTTTTTATTATGTTTTAATTAATACTTCTAAAAGCAATTACTATACAAATTCAGCGTGCTTAAGCATGGAAGAGTTCGAAACTCCTAGCCACAAGTGATCTAACACATGTTCAAATGTAATATTATTGGGTTGAGTCCACTCATAACGGCGTTAGATGGTCCCTAAACTCATTAAATATTTCTCCGTGCTAAACTCTAGATTTAGCCTATATAAACACCATTGTGGGTGTTCAAAAAGGTTTATCCATCATATAGAGACGGTTACAATTTTCACATAAGATCTATCTTTGCATCAAAAAAGACATGTTGTGGACCATAGTAATTGAATGGGGATCTATAATAGTCACGACTCGTGTCATCAGTCATCAGAAATCCTCACAAAAGCACATAAACTCTCTTTATTCACAATATAGCTAGATATTGTTTAGGGGATGCAAATAAAGGTTGTCAAATGTGTCCAAAATATGTTATTTAATCACTTTATGTATCATTTTACTTATATATACGATATTATTTTTTGAAGAAGGGTGTCCAATTATAGCATAGCTACGCCCCTGAACCCAAGTTGTCAACTAATGTGGAAAATTATCTATTTTTTACGCTCATAATGATATATTTATACACTGTATATAGGTTTGGGTTAAGATGTAGGACAAACTAATGGATTAACATGTTAATTAATTAATTAATTAGCATCCCTTATGAATGGTCTTGACTCAATAATTATTACACGGGCAAGGGAAATTCATATGTTTCATGAGAATTTTCGACAATCAATGACCACGAGTCGTGGTTATTACAAGCAAAAAAAATCTCCTCTAAGGAGAAATTCGTACGTCTCCTAATTAATATTCATCGAGCATTTGATATTTACATTAATTTAGATTCGTATCAAAATATATCACATTAGAAAGTAAAACGCTTTCTAACAAAGATAACTCTCTGTTTGAAAAAGAAAACTTGTTTAGTCTTGGCAATTGTAGCCCATTTTTTGTTACCTAGAAAAGGGTACACAATGGTTGTTTTCCCAAAAAAAAAATATTGAGGAAGTTCCATAAGGTCATAAATTTTGCTAGCAATATCTATAGTATATCTATATGGGGTCCAATGGTCACTATCTAGTTGCTTTGGATTCCTAAATTTTACTTGTCATAATTACTGTTTCCCAATACTCACTAATTGGTTGGTTGGTGAAACAAAGAAGAACAAAACAATTAGGCAACCAAACACCTTGTGCTAATATTTGATTAGTTGATCAAAAAAGGATGGTTCATACAAGTGGAAAGATTTGGGGTATTTTACTTCTTGACTAAGGATACTAAAGTATTTAGGTTTGTGTGAGCTTATTTACGTTATTGACTCTCAAATTCAAGTAACAAAGAAGAATTGCAAGTATTTTTAACAAACTGATAGGTAATGTAAAATTTATCAAAATTCGTAATAAATTCTCATAATATAGTTATACTTAGTTAGTTTTGGGGTATTTTACTTCTTCACTGAAGGATTTTAAAGCAATTAGTTTTGTGTGACCTTATTTACATTATCGATTCTCAATTCAAGATCGATTTTTAATTTGAGTAAAGAAGGATGATTGCAAGCATTTTTAACAAACTGACAAGTAATGTAAAATTAATCAAAATTGACAATAAATTTTCTAAATATAGTTATACCAACTCAAGAAAGAAAGAAAAAATAGGGAGAAGATTGTGCTAGTCATTAAACCACCTAAAGGTTACTCCAACTTGTATGAACTGGACAAGTCATAACTTAACTCTTATCAAGTTTTAATTAAATTTTTCATGAATTAACTTGAATTACATATTTCAAATCTACTCAATTCTTAGATATGCTAAATTGAGAGATAATAAACAAAATTTAACAAATATGAATTATTAACTTGCTCAAGCTTTAACAAACTAAATATTTATATTTTCATAAACTAATTTTACCGTTCAATATAAGAGGGTTTGGGGGGTCCATAAATATACACCAGAATAAAGGCCTTTGGACCCTAGCTCCGTGCATTTGTCATTTTCACATTTATAGATAGGGGGACCTTTCATAAATTATGAACCATTCATGTGTTTTTTCAGTACTATATATTATAAAAATATCAAATTAAAAAAATATAATAATCCTCCTGCAATTATTATTGTACTACGTATATTTTCCATTAGTATCAAAATAAATAAAAGTACTTCAAGAACAACCAATTCAACCACGTGATAATAAATGACCAACTAATTGAGGTTAAAAAATATTTTATAATTTATAAAATTCAGTGCTTAAACCAAAAAAAAACAAAAAGAACTCATAAATCATAGAGTAGTGAAATAAGTTAATATTATTTGATATAAATGTCCGATGAAAGTATTTACTTTAATTAGACTCTCTTAAACAATCCCATCTCTTATGTGACACTTATGAACGGATGGTGGTTTATAATTTCATAAAAAGGAGCTTAGTACCTGACTTTTAGACTGACACGATTCTAATAAAGAGATAACATATGATAATACTTTAGGGAAATTCATCGAAATGAGCAATATAAGTGATGAATTTATGAGGTACGACATAAGTTCGTATAGTATATATATTTTTAAGTTCGATGATGACATAACTCGAAAATAAATCCATGAAGTCTCTTGACCAATAGACATGATATGTCCCATCAGAATCCCAACTACCTTCTGTTTTGTTATTATCATAATTTACTCTTCTATAATTATTTTTCTTCATAAATCATTGATTTGTATTATTAGACAATTTCATTCAATTATTTATTGTATATAAATGAGTGTACTAGATAATTTGAAACAAGGGTTGTTGTACATGGAAGATGGGGTCAAACATTTGAAAACTTTTATGACAGTATAATTTCATTTATTGACTAAATTATTGAGGCAAATATTGTACATAAGGTATTTGTTGATTAATCAAATGTTATAAAGTTTTGAAACAACATTTTGAAGATAACTTTTGCTCCAAATTATGGTTTCCTCTCTGGTAAAGACTAGTACAACAAAGTTTTTTTTTTCATTATTATTTATAATTGTAATTTCCGGGTCACCTTACGCGCACTTAGACTAATTTCACAGAATACCTATCAGATAACTATCCACCATGATTGGAACAAATGAAAAAAAACCAGCTAATATGTATATTTATAATATCTACTGGAAATTGAACCTGATACAAGAGAGTTATTTAGCACAATAAATAGATCAATATAATTTATTTTTTTAATCGAATAATGAAAAAGAGAAGAATGACCAGACATCAAACGATTAGCAAGAAGGTTGTGGAGTAGTTGAATGTTGAATGTCTTATTATTATTAGCAATAAGTGACCTTATACCAATGTTTTGGTAGAGTGATAAATAGTCGCTCATTTTTAATTAAATGTTTTGTATTCAAGCCAGGTTAGATTGGATATAAAGTTACTTTTATTAGATATCGTTTTACTCTTTGATGCGAAACTTTTTGACGCTAATCACAAATTTAATAAAGCTCAAATACAAATATCAGACACCAGCCAAACCACCCCTAAAAGAAAGTTGACATTGTACTCTTCAATATTCACTTGTTATCACACATATATTATTTATAAAGTATATGTTATTCTGTTCATGACATGAAGTAAGATAATGTTTGTGTCTTTACTCATAAACCTTTCTTTTTGGCATTTGTTATTTTCTTGTCCAATTTTCAATGGAAGTTCTTTTATTTTGCTTTATTAGGTGAAAATCTTGTCTATTCTTTTTCCATAAGTACATGTGTGTGTGTGTGTGTTTTGGTGCAAATTTTCTTATCTACTGTCAATTTCTATGTCTTTTCATTTGGGCAATTTACTTATGCTAAGACAAGAATCTATATATATATATAAATCTGGAAATAGGCAAAGCTGATGTGGCATGCCTTATTGATCAGTATTGTTATTTATCTATTTTCTCATAATTTTGAATTTTTTTCATCATTTTCTATTCAATAATCTTTTTTTTTGAAAAAAGTAACTTCTTTCCTCATTATTAGAATTTAGCATAATGAGCAATTAAATTAGGAAATTATTTATTGCTTTAGCCCACGGAGCATCGGTTACTTCTTGATGCTTTTAATCACCAGTAATTAATTGACAGCATTCATTTACTTATTCATACTCTATTTTCGCATATATATACTCCTCCTTATCCTTATATCTTTCATTTGA
>JAJOOF010064289.1:0-36102 GCA_029582545.1 Solanum lignicaule
TTTCCACAATCAACCCACATACCTCAACTTTGGAGAATCCTTGATGAAGATTGGAATGGAGAATTGAAGCTTGAGATTGAGTCTTGAATTCGGAATTAAAACTTGAGATGTTTGAATTTGGTTGAAGATCTTGGTGGAATTTTGGAGAGGGATTAGTAAGTGTTTTTGAGTGTTTTGAAGCTAGAAAGAAATATAACTAAGTATAGGACAATCCTCTTTTTTATAAAAGAAAAACGTCCCAGCCGCTACAGTAATGTAGCTCACTGGAAATTGCACTTCTGCCCGGACAGGTTTTACGAAAATGATCATAACTCCTTCATCCTAACTCGGAATAAGGTGAAACCAATTGCATTGGAAAGCTAACTCGAAGGGCTTTAATTTAATAGGTAGCGGCCCTTCCAGTTCCTTGTGTGCTAAGAGATATGCCCCTTTAAAGTTGACCCTGAAAATCGCATTTTTTGCTATTTTCGAATTTTGATACGGTTGTTCTAAAATTCGGGTTAGACCCATTTCCCACTCAATTTGACCCCCTGAATAAGAATATGAAGTCGATTTTCCGAAATCATGCACGGATTTTGAGATATATGAAAATTACAATTATAGGTGTTTCCGAAGCACATTTTCGGGCATTTTTGGGGTCGTTTTAGATTCCTGCACACAACCTTTATGGATGCAACTTCCGTATTTCACAACTTTCAAACTTACTGGTCAAAAATATCAACAAAAACCTCTTCATAAGAAATCCTTTTCTTTTTAACCCAAGGTTCTTCAATAGTACTATAGATGTCGGATTCCCAATACACTTCATCAATAAGGACAAATGGAAAAATGGATGTACCGATGCTATATCATTAGGAAAATCATGTTCATAAGCATCTTTGTTGATACGCCTTAATACATGATAAGGACAAGCATAATAGGGACTAAGCCTCACTTTCCTGCAAAATTTCAAGATACCGTTCATAGATGAAATTTTAAAGTAAACCCAATAATCAATATCAAACTCATGATCCCATCTTCTAACATTGGCATAGGACTTTTATCAACTTTGAGCCATTTTTAACCTTACCCCAATAAGACAAACTTTTTCCATATCCTCTTGTACCAACTCGGGACCTATAAATGCAACCTCACCAATTTCAAACCAACCTATAGGAGATCAAAACCTCCTACAATAAAGATCCACAAATAGAGTTTTACCAATACTCGAAAGATAGCTTTTATTATATGAAACCTCAATTAAATCCAAGTGATCATTCCAATTACCTTAGAAATCAATCACACAATATCTAAAAATATCTTCCAATGTTTGGATAGTACGATCCACTTGTCCATCGATTTGAGGATGGAAAGCCTTACTAAGCTTGACACGGGTACCAAACTATTTTGGAAAGACTTCCAGAAATGAGAAGTGAATTGGGTACCAGAGTCAGAGATGATGGATAGGGGCACTCCATGTAACCTAATCATCTCACTTATATAAAACTTAGCTTAATCTTCGGTTGAATACAAAACCTTGATAGGAATGAAATGAGCAGACTTTATCAAAAAATCCACTATAACTCAATCGAGTCATGTTGCCATCAGGTATGGGGTAAACAAACAATGAAGTCAATAATCAAATCTTCCCACCTCCAAGTAGGAGTACTAATATGATTTTTAGATTTAAACTCATGTAAGGTCAATTTAGCTCGATAATTAGTGTCCCCAATGCCTTACTTTGTCCTTTTCGAATAGAATATTGATTATTTGCATCTATGAAGGTAATTGGACAAGGCAAAGAGTGATGTTTTAAAGAATAGTGAAAATACTCAAAGAAGTGAAAAGATAACATAGTTGATTACCTAACATGCAAGGTGGATCAAAAACTAAGCACGACCTCACCCAATCAACAGTGCATAACACTTATGTCTACAAAAGAAGGTTGGTGGAATCCAGTAAAGAAGGTGATGAACTGAGTGATAAAGGCGGTCAGGATGCACATCTCCCAAAGAGAAAATGTGTAGTAAAAAAAATAATGCTCAAAAGGTAAACCAAGGGGGTATTCGTTGATTCATCGAACGTGAAAGGCCGAATCAATAGAATTCGCCAACTGAGGTTCAAACACTAGAAGACTAGAGCATCATAAGGCGAGCTTAAGAGTAAAAGGTAATTCGTTGAATCAGTTTAGTGGACCCAACTAATGTCATCGAGTCCGTCGCATGGTGGTTTTTTGGGCCTAATTTTGGGAAAGTATATATACCCCAAGGGATACAATTTTTAAGAAAGGTTTTGTTGAGTAGCGAGAGTTTGGAAAGTTCTTTTTGGAGAGTTAGAGAGATTCTAAGAACACTTTAACTTTGAAGAATATTGTTCTAGCTTTTGGGGTTTTCAAATTTAGAGTATGAATTTTATAAATTGAAGTTGAATCTAATGTGGGTTTACTCTTAATTTCTTGATTTCATGCTACCATGGCTGCTTTCATGCTACCATGGCTGCTTTCATGGAAGGTATAATTACTTTACTTTTTGTGACGGGTGGTTAAGCCCCAAGATCTGGGAGTGCTCAAATGGGATTGATTATTGATTTAACGTAGTGGCTATTGTGCTATGCTCTGTTTTGTTAATGTTCATGCATGAATTTGGCCTAATTACCATGGGGTTAACTTAAGGGTTAATGTTTCAAATGTAATTCCTACTTCTGATCTTTAGTAGATGCTTGAATGATATTGATAGGAGTTGTTAATTAGTTCAATACTAGCAATTTAGGTTTGATGTTTGTAGCTTTCTAGAAAGAGAGGTTATGGGTAGAGAATAGAGTAAGGTATTAGGTTGTTTTGTATTTGCATTTAGATGAGATCAAAAGGAGATTCCATACATATATGTTTCGAGATCAGAAGCTGATAGGCATCAATGAAGATGACTTATCCTATTCATGAATGTTTGTTACATTATAGAAGCACATTTACCCCTATGTGAGATTGATTTCCAATCCCCGCACTGATGAGTCTGGAATTTTGACTCATTTAGGACTTATTATTCAATGAATTAGTGTCCTCAATGCCTATTGTGTGCTCATAACTGATGTTAATGTATTTATAAGTAGTAATAAAGGCTTAAGAATAAGGAAAGGACATTATGATGTGAAAAAAAGTGAAAAAGTTGAAGAAAAGAGAAGCTGGAGCTCGCAAAAGCCACTCGATGACTTGCCAAGTGAGCTTCCAGCTCGCCAAATGTTCCACCAAAGTAACCCATTGATCAAGAAAACTCAGTGAGTGGAAATACACATTGGCGACGCACCGAATGGATCAACGACAAGGATCTAGCTCACAAAATTTTCTAGAATAATTGTACGTAGGAATCAAGCTAAAAGGTGAGAAGACATGCACTTCGGCGGATCCCCGACTCATTTGGCGATCCCAACTAATTTTGTTGATTTTTGAAAAGAGAAGAAGGAGTTCCCAGAGAGTGTATTCCAAAGTTTTGAGAGCTTTTACATATATCTACATTACTGAATACTGTTGGAGATGATTTTGAACTTGGATAGGAGGATTTAGGATTCTAGTTTAACTTTGACATTGAGAATTGTTACAATTTGGATAGATAATTTTTTTGTAACAGTTTCTTACCTTTTGTTATGTTTGGCTAAAACCCCATATCTTAGGGGTGTGATCATGTAATGGAATACATAAATTAGCTTATGGGTATTGTTAATTGCAGAATTTAATGTTGTTTTAAGATGGGTTTAATTGTTTATATATGTTTTCACTGATGAATTGATGTTGCGAATTTCAATTCTAGCTTAGTTCTCTATGCTTGCTTGAGAAATATGCTTAGAGTAGATTGAAAAATTGACAATTGTATTGATTTGCGTCTTCCCAGCTTGAAAACGTGGGTTTAATTAAGGAATTAGGTTGCTTTGTATTGTAAAGCTTGTTGATGTTCTAGAGAACTCACTCAAAACATGATAGTGATTGAGAAATGGCTATAGTAATTACAACCTATCCTACCCATATATATTGAACAACTTAAACCAATTAATAATTACCCATTTAGCGAAATTTGTATTCGATTGATCACATTCCTAAGGTCCTCTCTCTAATCGTTCAAATCCCGTGCTAATTGCATTTTGTTAACAATTGGTTACTAAATCCCCCAATATTGATAGTTAAAACTCTTTGATTTATTTTATGTTTCGTAGCCTTTTAATTCTACAAAAGATTAGAACACTTTCTTACTTCATAATTGAATTATTTACCGTATCACTCCCTGTGGGATTGACCCCAACTCAAAGTTGGGTTTATACTTGTTAGCAACCGCCTACGCTTTGAATCAGAAGAAGTGTAGATGAGCGTTATCAAAAATGGTGCAGCTGCTTGGGAGTGGTGTTTAGAATTCTTTTATTGAAGTCTTTAGTGGACTAATTTTGTTGTAGTAGAATTTTCTTATTTGTGTTCTTTTTTATTTCTCTAAAAAGGTGAAGAGATGTGTGCAAAAGCCAGTAATGTAAGTCAAATTGGGAACAATGATGACAGAGGAAACTTGCATGATGTCAATATGCATCAGTTGGGAAGTGCTGGTGCTATTCGATTACCTCCTACTATGGACAATGCAATGTTTCATGTGACCACTACTATGTTGGAGTTGTTGCAAATGAAAGGTATCTTTAAGGGACTTGCTCATGAGGACCCCCATGATCACATTCATAATTTTGTGGATATGTGTGGACCGTTCTCCTTTAAGAACATCACTCTAAAGTCAATCCGACTCCGATTGTTTCCCTTTTCTCTAATGGGGGAGGCAACAAAGTGGTTGAATGAACTACCATGGGAATCTATCACTTCTTAGGAGGAGTTCACGGATGTGTTTATGAAACATTTTTTCCTCCCTCAAAGATGGTTAAGTTGAGGGATAATATACAAAACTTCAAGCGGATTGATGGTCAATCTATTCATGTAATGTGGTTGAGGTTTTAAAAGTTACCTTTCAAATGCCATACTCATGGATTGCTGGACAATGTGTCATTGCAATATTTCTATCAGAGTCTTGATTCCATCAACTTATTTGGGGTGGTATTATAAGGCAACCTTTTGTTGTGGTGTCGGTGTTGCTTGATGAGATGACCAAGTTTAACCGAGCATGGTATACAAGGGAGGATGATGTGTCTCCTTTAAATGTTGGGTTGACGAAACAACAATTGGAGAACAATCAAGAGTGTGGTGAAAATATGGCCAAGATGATGACCCAATTGGATTTATAGTCAAATCATGTCACGATAGGTGGTAGAAAAGATGTTAATGCAGTTTGTAATAGTAGTGGGATGAGCCAGGATGAAGCACAATTTGAGACCATGTACAATGAAAAAGTAATATTTTTGTTGAACCAAGTGGGGAGGGGGGGGGGGGTTCTCATCTAAGTTATCCAAGGTCGAGCGGGAATCAAAGTTAGAACAGAGATCATAATGATAGTTGGAGCGATAGAGGGAGCGAGATTGGCATGATAGGGATATGAATTGGAAAGAAAGAGATGGTGATCGAGATTGGTATGTGCCTCCTCATGACTGTCCCAAACCTAAGAAAACAAAATGTCAATCTTAAGAGTTTTTGGACCGATGATATGCTTGCTCGTATCCTAAATAAGGTTGAAGGATCGGAAAAAGGTACTCAAATAAATGAAGTCTGATTTCTCTGCATTAAACTAACTTGTTACCTCCCACTCGGTATCAATAAAGCATCTTGAGAGCCAAATGAGTCTGATTTTGGCACATTTGAATCCAAGACCAAAAGTGGGTTTCCCGAGTAATACGATGGTGAATTTGAAAAATGAAAATGTACAATGCATGGACGTTGTAACCCAGAGAGGGAATGTTGTGGAAAGTAGTTCGAATTCAAGCAAGGGCAAATCTGTTGTTGTTAAAACTAATGAAGAAATGAACAAACAAAACTCCAATGGGGTTGATGATGCACTGAAAAATGTTAACCCCAGGGATGCTATTAAGTCAAATGTGGGGGTTGAACCTCTATTGGTATTTACAAAGCAACTACCCAAAGTTTCTCCACCATTTCCTTAATGGTTGAAAAAGAGGGATTAATATGCAAAGTTCCAAAAATTTCTACCCATCTTCAAGACTCTTTCCACAAATCTTCCCTTGGTGGACAGATTGTTCGAAATGCTAGGTTATGCAAAGATTATGAAAGAGTTGGTCACAAAGAAGAGAAACATGGAATTTGAGACGATTGAGGTCTCCCATAGCTAAAGTACTATTATGATGAACAATGTGGTTGTCAATAAAGATAACCCAGGGGCATTTACTATTCTTTGCACTATCGACTTGTTTCAATTCTATAAAGCATTGTGTAATTTAGGGGATAGTATAAGTTTGATGCCTTGTGCCAGTTCCAAGAAAAATGGGTTAGGTGAGCCTAAGCCTACCACTATACATCTTCTCATGGCTAACCATTCAATCAAGAACCCTAGTGACATTCTTTATGATGTTTTTGTAAATGTGGAAAAATTTATATTTTTGGCCAATTTTCTAATCCTTGATTGCGAAATTGATGCCGAAGTTCCTATTATTCTTGGTAGGCCATTCTTGGCTACCAAAAAATCCCTTGTTGATGTGGAAAGTAGTGAATTGAAGTTTTGGGAAAATGGGAAGGAAGTGACTTTCAATATTTGTAAATCGATGACGCAATGAAGTGACCTCTATATGATATCGGTTATTGATGTAATTGATGAAGCGGTTGTTAGTGTAAGTTATATCTCTTGTGTTGGTGAATCTTTGGCTCCCGTTCTCTCGAACTATGAAGGGGAGGAATTTTAAGATGATGATGAAGTGGTGGCTGCTCTATCAGGTTTGGGTTCTTATTGTAAGACCCTTTTGAAACTTTATATCGATTTGAAGAGTAGAGAAAGTCCTAATGCAAAGCCATCTATCGAGGAAAAACCAAAGCTTAATTAAATTGAAGGTACTTCAGCCTCACCTTCATTATGTGTTCTTGGGCGGCAATAATACTTTCCCCATGATTATTGCAGCAGATTCGGTTGAATAGAAAGTGCAAGCACTTGTTAGTGTGCTGAAGAGGTTTATCAAATATATTGGGTGGACAATTGACGACATCCTGGGAATTCCCCCCGGTATATGTACTCACAAGATTCTATTGGCTACTAATTGTAAGCAAGGTATTGAACATCAAAGAAGGTTGAATCCTCCAATGCAATAAGCCTTTAAGAAGGAAATTATCAAGTTTCTTGATGCGGGAGTTGTCTACCCTATTGCGGATAGCAATTGGGTTAATCATGTTCAATGTGTTCCATAAAAAATGTGGTGTAACCGTGGTCCCTAATGACAAAAGGGAGCTTGTGCCAATGTGATCGGTTACCGGTTGACGTGTATGTATGGATTACCAGAAACTGAATCCATGGACCAAAAAAGATCATTTCCCAACGCGCTTTATGGATCAAATGCTTGGTAGACTTGCGGGGCGTGGATGGTATTGATTCCTAGATGGCTACTCTAGTTATAATCAAATCTCCATTTCACCGGAAGATCAAGAAAAGACAACCTTCACATGTCCATATGGAACATTTGCTTTCAAAAGAATGTATTTCGGGTTGTGTAATGCACCAACAATGTTTCAACGATGTATGCTCTCTATTTTATCTGTTATGGTAGAGAATTCGATGGAGGTTTTCATGGATGATTTTGTTGTTGTGGGATATACATTTGAAGCTTGTGTTGAGCACCTTGGTAGAATTTGGAAAAGATGTGTCGAATCAAACCTTGTTCTCCATTGGGAGAAATGTCATTTAATGGTTAAGGAAGGTATTGTATTGGGGTACAAAATTTTAGGAGAAGGAATACATGTTGTTCAAGCAAAAATTGAAGTTATTCCCAAGTTCCCTCCTTTTATCTCGGTAAAAAGGTGTTAGAAGTTTCTTGGGGCATGCGGGTTTCTACTGGAGATTCATAAAAGATTTTCTCTAAGATAGCTCATCCTCTTTGTAAGCTACTTGAAAAGGAAAGCATCTTCGAGTTTGGTGAAGCTTGTGTCAAGGCATTTTTGTGTCTAAAAGGGAAGCTCCTTTCAGCTCCAATCATTGTTGTTCCAGATTTGAGTATTCTATTTGAGTTAATTTGTAATGCAAGCGGTGTAACTTTGGGGACATTGCTTAGCCAACGCAAGGGAAACTTGTTTCACCTGGTCTACTATGCAAGCAAGACTCTAAATATAGCTCAAAAGAACTACGCCATCACCGAGCAAGAATTATTAGCCATGGTATATGCTTTCGAGCATAACTTTTTGGGACTAAAGTTGTGGTACGCACCAACCATTCCGCGATTTGTAATTTAATGGTCAAGAAAGATACAAATCCAAGGTTGATTCGTTGGGTATTATTGTTAGAAGAGTTTGACTTCTAAATCAAAGATAGAAAAAGGCTGTGAGAACCAAGTGGCGGACCACTTGTCGAGGCTTGAAACTAATCTTGTTGTTTCCGGTGAGAAAGTTATTAAAGAAGCTTTTCCCGATGAGTCAGTGATGGGTGTGTTAAATGGTACTCCACCTTTGTATGCCGATGTTTCAAATTACGTGGTGTGTGGGATTCTTCCTCATGGGATGAATTTTTACCAAAGAAAGAGATTCCTTTTTTGAATTGAAGAAGTACTTTTGGGATGAACCTTGTCCATTTTGGGACTGTGCAGACCACATGATTAGAAGGTGTGTTCCGGAATGCATCATCGATGGGTGGACACCATAGTGGAGTACGTACAACTGTGAAGTTTCTTCAATGTGGTTATTATTGGTCGACATTACATGAAGATGCTAACTCTCTTGTTAAGAAGTGTGTGCAATGCCAAAAGCTAGGGGGAGTATCGTGAACGCATGAATTACCTTTCACTCCTATTCCAGAGATAGAGTTGTTTGATGTTTGGGGAATCCATTTCACGGTCCCTTTTGTGTGTTCATAATTGAAACAAATACATTTTTGTTGTTGTAGATTATGTCTCCAAATGGGTAGAGGAGGTGGCCTTACCCAATAATGAAGGGAGAAGTGATCTTAGGCATATTTATATGCAAATTAATCAGATTACCCATCTTTAACATAAGCTTAAGAACTTTCACTAATCTAATTTACAAATTTTGGGCTTAGGATTGCTATGATTGCATACTAATAGACATGATTAGCTATTGTGCAAGGTTCCGGAATGGAGTTATTGAAGCATGAGAGCAAAGGAATCGAGGACGACAGAACGACGCCAAAAGAGGAGCTGGTGCAGCGCCCCAAATTCATTGGCGCAACAAGGGTGCGATGCGCAAGGCCAAAACTATAGTGACTCAATTTTGGAGCAGTGGCAGCGATGCGCCAAACTACTAGGCACGATGAGGGTGCGCTACCCCAAGGCCTGGCCGACGTTATTTGTGAAAATTGGATTTTTAAGACTCCTCCTAGGGCTAGAATTGGAAATTATTTTCCTAAACTCGATAAATAGGACCCTAGGGTTATTTTATGGGGGTTCGACTTATTTTTGGTGTGCAAGAGCAATGATAACGTTTTGTAATAGGTTTCAATTTTCTAACTCCTTTTTTATTTTGAAAATCGCATGAACAATATTATTTTGCGGTTTTTAAATATTATGAGTGGTTAAATGCCCTTGTTCGTAGGATGTAGCTACAAATGTTTGTTGAGTGTCTATGGTCTTGAATTAATTCATGGTTATCACTTTTAAGTTACTTCTATATTCTTGTTTTAGTATTACATGCATGATCATCATAGAAATAAATCTCTTGTCTACTCTTAAACTTGAGAGACGCTAAGGTAGATAGACCAAAGAATATAGAAAGCTTGATCTTCCATTAAATTGAGTTGATTTACGTTCAGGAGTAACGGTCGGACGAACACCTTGCTTTGTTACAAAACATGATGAAATATAAGTGCTCGCAATTAAGACTGCCTATCCCCGCTGAACGATGTAGTTAGACAGGTTATTGTAGTAGGCGATTAGAGGTTGGGAGACCATGATCACATAATCAACCCTTTTAATCAGTAACTTGGAAACCTAAATTAGTTCATTACCGGATATATGATACATAAAATCCAATGCATGCTACAGCCCTAGAATTGTCTGTTATTTGCTTAAAATATCAATTTGAAGTTGTTCCATTAGTTACTTTATTTCTTGTATTAGTCATAGTAGTAATAAATAATTTCTAAACTCTTTTAAAGATACTTTTGTTTAATTGTGTAATTAAGATAGTGAATATAAATTGATTATAAGTCCCTTGAGTAAGATAACTCATTTCTAAAAGGAACTATATTACTTGCGTGACCACGTACACTTACCTGTACCATTGGGAGAAACAAGAAGTGTGGTTCAATTCCTCAAGAGGTACATTTTCAATAGGTTTGGCCCTCCACGTGCAATCATTAGTGATGTAGGGTATCATTTTTGTAATTGTATGTTCTCATTGTTGCAGAGCAAGTATGAAGTCCAACATCGGGTGGCTACTCCTTATCATCCACAAACAAGTGGACAAGTTGAGTTGTCAAACTGAGAATTCAAAGGAATTTTGGCCAAGATAGTAAATCCAAATCGAACCGATTGGTCCCGGAAGTTAGATGACTCTCGTTGGGCGTATAAAACTGCATTCAAAACTCCAATTTGTATGTCTCTGTATCAATAGGTGTTCGATAAGTCTTGTCATCTACCTAAGGAATGAGAATAAGGGATTGTGGGCCTTGAAGGCCCTCAACTTCAATTGAGAATATGCATCAAAAGATAGTGTTAATCAACTCCATCATTGGAAGAGTTTCGTCTTCGTGCTTATGAGAGTTTAGCTCTCTATAAAGACAAAATGAACAAATGGCATGATGCCAAAATCCTTCACCGAGAATTTAAAGTCACTGATCTGGTATTGCTTTATAACTCCATTTTGAGAATTTTTTCCGAGTAATCTCAAGTCAAAATGGTCAGGACCATTCAAAGTGAAAAGGGTGTTCACTAATCGGGCGATAGAAGTTGAAAGTGCGGATGGGTCAGTGTTCAAGGTGAATGGACAAAGGCTAAAGCTATATTTTGGAGAGTGACCAAATACAATGGTGATTGACGTGGTATTTGGATTATGCTTGAATGTATGTCCACGTCGTGTCATGACATTAACTAAGGCACTTCTTCAGAGGCAACCCGAGTTTTAGCTTTTTTATTTGAATAACGTTTGTTGGATGTGCATCTTGGAGTTTGTTTCTTGGAATTAAGGCAAATAGGTGAGGAGATGGTTGAATTGGCGAGTCGCCAACTTGACCGTTTGATCGATCAAATTGATCACCAAAGGGAGGTAAAAAATGAGGAAGATTCTGGAATTTTAGGGTAGGTCATGAATCATAAGGCAACTCACCGAGTTGAATTGGCGGCCTTGACTTTTATCGCCTCTCTGTCCATTTGGAAGGCCCCAGGTTCTGTAACTTTTGGCGAGCTTGTCTAATCGGCGATTCACCAAGTGGCTCGGCGGTGTTCGAACCCGACTGGATGTCAATCTTAGATAAGTAGCTTGCTCGTTGGAGTTGATCGAATCGATCATCAATCTTTGGAGGAGGTTAGTTGTTCTTAATAGTGACTTTGTTCAACTATCGGTTGTCGATGCATATACAAAGTGAATCATCCTTCATACAAACAAAAACAAGACTGGAGCACCCTCATGGAGAGATACTAGGATGAAACCCTTATCCAAGAAATCCATCAATTTCTCTTTCAACTCCTTAATTTCAATCGAAGCCATACGGTAAGGAGGGATAGAATTAGCATGCGTATCTAGGATAAGGTCAATACCAAAGTCTATTTCCCTTTTAGGAGGAACACCGAGTATATCATCAGGAAACACTTCCAAAAACCATTTACAATGGGGACAAACAAAAGAGTGAGGGTTTCAAAATCTGTGTCTCTAACCCAAACAAGATGATATACAACCCTTAAAAATCATTTTCCTAGTATTAAGACAAGAAAAAACCTAACCCTTAGGCATAGACTTTTCCCCATACAATGCTAGTACATGTTCATTAGGAAATTAAAACTTGATGTAACACCCCATATTTAGAAAAGGGAAAAATATTCACTTCATAATCGATTTGACAAAGTAAGTCAATAACGCCGAGTCGATTTGGTGATCCCCCTAGTAGAGCTCCTCACCCTTTTGGCTCGATTTCAGCATCCAGTGTTCAGGAACTTTAGGCGAGCTAAGTCGAGTTCCCGTTCCGTTCGATGTGTCGCCAAAAATTGACTCCCCATAACCTTGTTGACTTAGCCCCCAATCCGACTTACTTTAATTTTCGGCGAGCTAAAGGCTCACTTGGTGAGTCACCGAGTGGCCTTTGGGGAGCTCCAACGTGCCTTGTTTTTTCAGTTTTTAAGTCATGGTTTTAAAAGTCTTTTCAGATTATTTTAATTTCTTACTACAACTGTTTACCCTTCACCTAGAATCCTATATAATTATTTACCCCCAATTTTCCCCAACTTAACTTCTAAGAATCCAAAAGAAAACCAAAGTTTTTCCTCTCCAAAATATTTCTCTCTCTAGTAACTTGAAGAACAAGAAGGGATCAATCTTGGGTTTCAAGTCAAGCCTCTGTTTTCACCATTGAAGATAAGATATTGGCATTAAGGTATGATAGTTTTCAGCCATGGATCCGTTCCATCTATGGAGTTCCCAAATTCTCCTATTTTCAAAGTTTGAAATCCCCAATTAAGTTAGAGTTTTCTTCAAGTGCCATGGGTTCTCTTCAATATCGATTTAAATGATTGAATTATGTTCTCTTATGCATGAATTGATGAAATACTATGATTTTTTATGATGATTTCCCCATGAACCCATGTAAATCCCATATTTTCCTAATTATTATGACATGATGTGGGTATTTTCTTATGAAAGATGAGTTTTATCAAATCAAGCATGAAGTGATGGGATGACATGAATTTATGATGAAATCCATATCTAATCCTTGTTTTCTATATGTGGTGATTGAAAGTAGGTTTTGAACTTTTAAAGGTGAATTATGAGATAATGCATGTTATTATGAAATCTACGTAAATGTTTTAAGGATGCTTGAGGGTAAAGTATCTATGATGGTGTTGTCGTTGTGTTGTTGAAAGGAGTTTCTCATGAAAACATTGAAGTATGATTCTGAAAGGGCTTCTCACCTAATTTAATCAAAGCTAAATAACTATTCTAATGAAATATAGCTTGTATTGGATACATAATTATACCTTTACATGGAAAGCATTGATTCAATTGGCTAATGAATGATACATTTCCATAGATAGCTTGGATTAGAAAGATGACGTGCCCATCCATGGATAATAAGAACAAGTTTAGAAAATAACTACTTCCCACATTAATAATGAACTAAGGTCACTTTAGGAAGTATCTGACATGTGTTCAAAGGTTTTAAAGATGTAAGCTTGCATTGATCATGTTTATAACTTATGTTTTCTAAACTTCTTAGACCATGTTTTAGCTTGGTCAATTGAATGTTATGAAATGTCCCGTCTTAGACGATTTAAATATTTTATGCATGACTATCATACTTGGTACATTGTTTTGTAATAACGCATACTCTTGCCTACATTTCCCTAAATGTAGGGTTTGATATTCAAGATTCTTAGTTTCATGCCTAGAGGTTGACTTGGTTTATTTTTGAGCTTCATGAGTCCTCATGCTTCGAGAACGGATTTTCATTGTTCCTAGTTTCCTTCTTATTTTCAGTTTTGAACATGATGTATGGGCTAGACCCAATCTCATTCTATTGTATTAGATGGCTATTGAGACAAAGGGTTTTAGACTTCCACTTTCCTTTATAAAATGTTGGACATAAAATGTTGTCTTTACTTCTTATGTTCTATTTCCTATGTTATAATGCTAAGTGGCTTGTATGGGGCCTCTCAGGGTCCTATACTCCATGTTACATCTAGGGTGTACCCCTGGGTGGTGACAAACTTGGTAATCAGAGCACAAGGTTTATAATAATGGTCCTATGATGTCTCATAAGCCACATCGAGTAGAGTTTTGTTCATAAGTGTGAAGCATGCCACATTTATGAATAAGAGGCAATAAGACGTTTTGGAAACTCCACTTCTTTCATTACAATAAAGTCATGCGATAGAGTGCAACTCAAGGAATGTTTGTGAAAATATGAGACAAGAGGTTCCCCAAGTGTCGATCAACCCTTTGGTCGAGCAGGTGACTAGTATTGAGTTTTGATCCACATTTCATGCATTGGCCCAAGCTATGATGGTATAAAAGAATAGGGAAGTTGTGGCTCCCGTGAATCTAAATATGGGTACGATGACAACTAGAGTGATGAACTTTATTAGGATAAATCCTTCAGAATTTTTTGGGTCCAAAGTTGAGGATGATCCTTAAAAGATTATTGATGAGGTGTATAATGTGTTGATGATTATGGGAGTGACGTCGGTGGAAAAGGCGGAATTGGCTGCTTATAGACTTAAGGGTGTTGCTCAAGTTTTGTTCAACCAATAGAAAGAAGAGAGGGCGGTTGATGAGGGTCCTATTGATTGGGAGAATTTTAAGGTTGATTTTCTTGATAGGTTCTTTTCCATAGAGATGAGAGAGGCAAGGGTACTAGAGTTCATTAACCTTCGCTAAGGAGATATGAGTGTAAAGGAGTATGCTTTGAAATTCATGCAATTTTCTAAATATGATCCGACTATGGTTTTTGATCCAAGGGCAAGGATGATCAAGTTTGTGTCATGTGCTTCAGGCTTAATGGTCAAAGAATGCCTAACCACCATGCTTGTTAAAGAGATGGATGTTTCTCGGTTGATGATACATGCACAATAAATATGCAACACTCCGAATTTAAGTTAAAGGGCATAGCATGTGAAAACTACAAGATGCCACCCCAGGGACCTACCACATCTCATGGGTGAGCCCACGCCCCGTAGGTGGCCCCGTAGATGGACACCAAGAAGTCTGCCTAAGGCAGTAACCACGCCAGGACCCACGCCCCGTTGATGGGTCCATGGCCCGTGGGTAGGGGTGTCGTAGGTGGCCAACAAAGTCTCTGTCACCAAATCACGTTTGACCAGGACAAACCGTAGGTCCATACACGGCCCGTCAATGTGGTCTCATGGTTCGTGACTGGACAGTTAGTTTAGGGACACAAGGGTCCTTTTCGATTTCAATTAGAATTAAGAGGCGTCATTTTTCCTAAACTTAGACCACTTATATAAGTATTTCAGACCCCTAAGTTCACTCAATTATCTCATTCTCTCAATTCCCAAAAGTAAAACCCAAACTCTCTCTCAAAAAATCCTTTCTCTAGAAGGTTGAAGAAGAAGGAAGAGATTGAAGCAAGGTCAAGTTCAAATTTCCAATCTTCAAGATTTTGGTAGGATTTGTGACTAAAGTATGATGGCTTTTAATCCATGGTATCCTTTTTTCCCATGGAGTCCCTTAGATTCCCCAATTGTGAAGTCTAAATCTCCAATTCTTGTTAGGGTTTCTTCCAATGTTATGGGTTATGATGAATGTTGATCCAAATAGTTGGATTATGATTGTTTATGATTATAATGATAGAATTACATGTTTTTAGGATGAAATAACATGTACCCATGCATATCCTATGATTCTATGGTAGAATTAATATGTTTTGGGTTGATGCCATGAAGGGAAACTTTGTGGATTAGTTATGTCCTTATAGGATAGATGATTTGTTATTAGAATTTCTTGAGAATGACGCATAAATTATGATAATGCGATGTAGTGCTTGGAGCGTAAAGCCTAGACTATGAATTGTTGATTGTTGATGTTATGTTGTGGAAGAGATACTTCCCACAATGAATTGCTAAGCATGATTGAATGAATGTGAAAGGTTTACTCACAAAATTGATTCTAGATTGAAAGGATTGCTCACCTTAAAGGAATCTAGACTAAAATGTTAAATAAATTATGGGGCTAGAGGCAACTACCCTTGACCTCCATATGTTAAGGATATGACATGATTTCCCATATTCTTTAGAATTGAACAAGAGGTGATTCCCCAAGTTGTCACTATGATGAATGGACATGGAGGCGAGTACCCATGATCCTTATGAAATGATGTGGAGGCGAGTACCCATGTCATATGATGTTGGTTGTGGAGGCGAGTACCCATGATCTTAAAGTAAGTAAGGCAAGAGGCGAATACCCATTAGCCTTTGTAAGCTAAGAATCGAGGAGAATCCCCATGTCTTTGAAAGTATGAACAATGTGATTATGTTATGAAGATGATTATCTTGGAGTGTTGCTAGATATGCCTTCCATGATGTAAGCTTGACTAGAGGCGGATGACCTAAGTCTTGGCTAAGTTTAAGTGAGGTTACATAAGGAAGCATTCCTCCTTCATTATGATGCTATTATGTCTTCCTTATGCTTATGCCTTATGTCTTATGTTGACTAATGCTTATGTTTATGTTGTTTATGCAAGCTATCATATTTAGTACATTCTTGTACTAATGGATACTCTTCCCTACATTTCTTATCAAAATGTAGGGTCCGATGATCTTGATTCACACACTTGTGGCTAGGTTCTTAGTTGATCAAGGAAGTGATGATTTGGTGAGTCCTCATAGGAATTAGAGGATTGGATCACCCCTTTTCTCTTTTATGTCTTTGTTTCAAGTTGGACTATTTTATGGGTTGCGTTCCAAGATCATTTATTTCTTATGTTAGATGGTTTGAGACAATGATGTTAGACTTCCGTTCATTTTATGAAAGAATTTGATTGTTGAAAAATGTTTTAAAATTTCCGCACCTTTTCAATTACATTATGTTATGATATGCTAAGTGTCTTGTATGAGGCCTCTCGGGGTCTTATGCGCCTTGTTACATCTAGGGGGTGCCCCTGGGTCGTGACAAAAATGAAGACGAAAAACTTAAAGAGAAAACTAGGGATTCAAAGAGGGCAAAAAGGGATGATGGTGAGTCTTCACATTCAAGGTCTGACGGAGGAAATCATTCTCCAGGTAAGGGTTGTAGTGATAAAATGTGGAAGAAGATATTAGGGTAAATGTCTAGCTGGTTATAATGCTTGCTTTGTGTGTAGAAAGAGTGGTCACTAGAAAAGAGATTGTCCTATCCTTACTTGTAAGGGAAGGGATGGTAGGCAAGATCAAACTCAAGAAGATCATGAGGGTTCCCCGTATGCGGTAATTTGTAAGTTAAGGTCTTTTATCTTGTGGCTATGTATTGCGTATTGTTGAGTGTTTCGTTGGATATGGTAAGACTCCATGTATGGAGATTGTGTCCAGAGTAGTTCTTAAAATCCTTGTGGAAACTTCTTAAGTGTTTGCTTGTATCAATGGTTTAGTGGTTGTTAAGACGTTGGTCTTATGTTTAGATTGAGGGAGATGGATTTGAAAAGACTATTGGGGATTGCTCCCAAGGGGTAGATAGTGTGCTTCATGGTTGGTTTTGGAAGAGTTCCTGGTTATGGTTTCGTGGGTGAAAGTTTGAAGGCGATGTGATGTATTAGTATCCCTATCTCTTTTCCTTATATCTTCAAGTCTAGATTGAGGTATTAGCCCTCATTGTTCACTCTTTAGGATTCTTGTGTCTTAGTCATTCTTATGTTTCCTCATCTATGCATGCTCATGGAAATTTTGATTTTTCAAAAATATAATTTAGCTTACTTGATTGCTTTATGATTATGTGCATTTAATTATGAGTTGCATATAGACCTTATGAAAATAAGTTTTGAATATGCTTTAGCTTGGAGATGAAGTTTCCTCTTTGTATATGTGCGTTTATAAGATTGCATTCGTGATGCCCTGCTAGTCTTGAGTCTTTTCCTTTAAGAGCTGTCTAGAATTCCATTCGAGGATGAATAATCCCAAGGGGGAGATAATGTAACACCCTGTATTTAGAGAAGGGAAAATATTGACTTCACAATCGATTCGGTAAAGTAAGTCGATAACGCCGAGTCGACTTGGCGATCCATCGAGTAGAGCTCCACGCCTTTTCGGCTCGATTTGAGCATCCACTGTTCTGGAACATTAGGTGAGCTAAGTCGAGCTTACCGTTCTGTTTGGCGTGTCGCCAAAGTCGACTCCCCATTGCCTAGTTGACTTAGCCCCCAAGCCTACTTACTATACTTTTCAGCGAGCTAAGGACTCACTTGGTGAGTCGCCGAGTAGACTTTGACGAGATCCAGCGTGCCTTGTTTTCAATTTTTAAGTCAGGGTCTTAAAAGTCTTTTCAGATTATTTTAATTCGATACTACATCATTTACCCTTCACCTAGAAACTTATATAAGTATTTTACCTCCAATTTCCCCCAACTTAAAATCATTCTTCTAAGAATCCAAAAGAAAACCAAAGTTCTTCCTCTCCAAAATATTTCTCTCTCTAGAAACTTGAAGAAGAAGAAAAAGAAGTGTTCAATCTATGGTTTCAAGGCAAGCCTCTATTTTCACCATTGAAGATAAGCATTTGGATTTGAGGTATGATAGCTTTCATCCATGGAGTTCCCAAATTCTCCTATTTTCAAAGTTAGAAATCCCCAATAATGTTAGTGTTTTCTTATAATGACATGGGTTCTTTTCATTATTGATTTAAATGATTGAATTATGATTTCTTATGCATGAATTGATGAAATACTCTGTTTTTATGATAATTTCCCGATGAACCCATGTAAATCTCATATTTTCCAAAATATGATGACATGATATGGGTCTTTGCTTATGAAAGGGGAGTTTTATAAAATCAAGCATGAAGTGATGGAATCACATGAATTTATGAAGAAATCCATATCTAATCCTTGTTTTCTAGATGTGGTGAATGAAAATATGTTTTGAACCTTGAAAGGTGAATTATGAGATTATGCCTATTCTTATTAAATCTATGTTCATGTTTTAAGGATGCTTGAGAGTAAAGTATCAATGATGATGTTGTTGTTGTGTTGTTGAAAGGAGTTTCTCATGAACACATGGAAGTATGATTGTGAAAGGTCTTCTCACCTAATTGAATCAAAGATAACAACTATCTTTATGAAACATAGATATGATTGGATACTTAATTGTACCTTTCCATGGATAGTTTGGATAGGATACTTAATTAAACCTTTCCATGGATAGCTTGAATTGGATAGGTATTTATACCTTTCCAGGGATAGCTTGGATTGAGTACTTAATTGAACCTTTCCATGGCTAGCTTGGATTGGATAGTTAATTGTACCTTTCCATGGATAGTTTGGATTGGATACTTAATTTTACCTTTCCATGGATAGCTTGGATTGGATTGGTTATTGAATGATACCTTTCCATCGATAGCTTGGATTGACAAGATTATGTGCCCATTCATGGATAATAAGAACATGTTAACAAAATAACTACTTCCCACATTAATAATTAACTAAGGTCACTTCAGGAAGTATCTCAAATGTGTTCAAAGGTTTTAAAGATGTTATCTTGCATTAACTATGCTTTATGACTTATGTTTTCTAAACTTCTTATATCATGTTTTAGCTTGGTAAATTGCATGTCATGAAATGTCCGATTTTAGCACGATTTAAATGTTTTATGCATGGCTATCATACTTGGCACATTATTTTGTACTAACGCATAATCTTGCCTACATTTCCCCAAATGTAGGATCCGATATTCAGGGTTCTTAGTTTCGTGGCAAGAGGTTGACTTGGTTGATTTTTGAGCTTGGTGAGTCCTCATGCTTCGAGGACGGATTTTCATACTTCCTAGTTTGCTTCTTATTTTAAGTTTTGAACATGATGTGTGAGCTAGGCCCAATCTCATTCTATTGTATTAGATGTCTATTGAGACAAAGTGTTTTAGACTTTCGCTTTCCTTTATAAAATGTCGGACTTAAAATGTTGTCTTGACTTCTTATGTTCTATTTCATATGTTATGAATGCTAAGTGGCTTGTATGGAGCCTCTCGCGGCCCTACAAACCATGTTACATCTAGGGTGTACCCCTGAGTCATGACACTTGACCATTCAGAATCTACGATCAATAGAAGCTTAACAAGAATTAAGCCAATCTCTATAAGGAATAACGTAAAGATCCAACCTATCAAGCTATACTAGATTGACATGAGTTACTCTATGGTATAAGGAAACGGAACAATAGCTATAGACTCACTTAGCCGCAATAGATTCACCAATAGAAGTGGAGAAAAAAGAGGGATCTAACAACACATCTAGAAGAAAATCAAACCTCATAGACACATATGGCATCATAAAAGACAGGGTAGCACCGGGATCAAGTAAATCATAAACATCAAGATGAAAGACTTTCAAATACCGGTAACAACATTGAGACAACCCTCTCGATCATGAAAAGTTTGAAGTGTATAGAACCGGTTTTGCTTTGGAGCAGTGGAACTTGAACCACTAGGCGGAGCTTGCCTACCATACTTTCCCTTTGTCATTTCTAGATGGCTAATCTCTCAAGTGGTGACCACTTTTACCACAACCAAATCAATTATCCATACCCATCAATCATTTTGCCATATGGCTCTTGCAACACTTTTGGCTTGTGGGGGAATGATGATCCAGTCCCCACAACCATTTACTCCTTAAGGCTTAGGGTTAGACACCCTTCTTTGTTGAACTTTGTACATAGAGAATTTGAAGAACCTTGATCGGAAAACCTTTTTCAGAATTTAGAACGACCATGTTCATCAGACCTTAAATGTTAAAAGACACAATCACAGGTCTTTGCACTCTTTACCTCCCTAGACCTTTCTGTAAGCTTCTCCTTTTTAATTTGTTGAACATGAACAATTAAACAAGGAATGTCCATTTCATTGATGAGCATGGCGGTACAACATTCTTTAACCACCATCTCGGACACTTTTGAAAATAACTTGCTCATCTTTGCCTTAGGATCAACAACCATATTAGGAGCATATCTATAAAATTGTGTGAACTTCAAGGCAGACTCCTTCACAATCATATTTCCTTGATGAAGGTTGATGAATTCAAGAACTTTTGCGTCCCTCATCTCAAGGGGAAAGAAACTATCAAGGGAAGCAACCTTAAACTTTTCTCAATCAAGAGCACCCACATTAACCACCCTCTCTTCCTTCCATTGGTTGAACAAAATTTGAGCAAAACCCTTAAGTTGATACGCGGCCAATTCCGCCTTTTCAACAGGAATCACTCTCATGATCATCAACACCTTGTATACCTCATCAATGAACTCCTCGGGATTCATTCTAGTAAAGTCCCTCACTCTAGTTGTCGTCGTACCCACATTTGGGTTCATGGGGAACACACTCTTCCTATTATCTTGAGCTGACATAGATTGAGCCAACACTTGAAAAACAGCTCGAAACTCTGCATTAGTCACTTCTTCAACCAAAGGGTAGGCTGGAACTTGAGGAGCTTCTCGTTCCATATACTCATTCACATTCCACCTAACATAAGCTCTCTGAGGGGCCATATCTTGAAAAGGATTGGATAAGGATTAGGAGAGAGACACATAGAGTTACAATCTATCGCAATAATTTAGAATGATGGATGAAGTGGAATTTCTTAAACATCTTATAGCCTTAGATTCATAAATGTGGCGTGTTTTACACCCATGAACAAGACTCTACTCGATGTGGCTTATGACACATACTAGGACCTTTCTAATCTTTGTGCTATGAGTGCTAATTTTATCATGACCCAATGTAGACCCTCAGTGTAACATTCCATATAAGGCCACGAGAGGCCTTACACAAACCACATAGGATACATAATACAAGATAATAGATGTAAAGACTTGAAAGAAAGAATTTCATATATCAAAACTCTAAAAAAAAACAGAATTATAGTGTAAAGCTCAAAGTCATCTAATACATCATAAGGGAAGTGATTGGGACATAATACATACATCATATACAAGGTTTGAAAAAAATGACATAAAATAATAAAATGATATCTCGGTCTTCGAAACTTGAGGACTCATCAATCTTCACAGTCTATGAAACTAACTAGTCATGACGCTGTGGAGTAGAAATTTCAGACCCTACATTCATTAGATAATGTAGGTAAAATTATGTGTTAGTACATGGAATGTACGTTGTATGGGGCAATATGAAAAAAACATAAACATGATGGTATAAATGATTAAAAGGATGTAGACATGATCAATAATTGGATATTTTAAGCATAAAGAAGTAAAATTGAGAAATCATAGAATATAGTCAATGAACTTGAAGTGAAGAAGATAAGAAAAGCTTTGAAGAGAACATAATCATTTTGTGGGATTTAAGCTTTAACCAACAATAAGACCATGAGAGTTATATAATGGAATCTGGTATATCCCTCATACCAAAAGAAGGGGAAATTACCTTCCAAGGTAGAATCCGTACATATCATGTTTTGCTAAAGTGGATCCACTAGCTAGGTCATTTAAGACAAACTTCAAGGGGCATATAGTTTAGGACTACAGGTTTCTACTAGAGACTACCCTACTTGAGCCTCCACCTCGAAGCCTACTCTATGCTAAGTCTAAATCCCAATAGAATAAATAAACGTTAAATATCAATTTAACATAGGAAAGGAAATAATCAATACTAATCCACATATTTCAAAAATCAAAATCATAAAATAGCTCGTTAAACATAATTCGACATAGATGAGAAAACATTTCATCAATGTAATCCATATATGTGATAAACACCTTTCACAATCATGATCAAAATAACATTTGAAAAAACCCTTCACAATAGCATCAACACTTCCCTTTCAAAGCATCCTTAAATTATTCATAAAAACATGCATATCTTCATAAGTCCATAAATCATAGGTTCATGAGTTCATCAATGCTTTATCATGGGTTCTTAACCAAAATCATAAATCATCCATGGGTCTACGCAATTTTCACTTAAATTCATGAAATCAACTCAATTCATTCATTAGAATATAGAGATTTATCAATAAGCTCATAATTCAAGAGAACCCATAAATATTCAATTGAAACCCTAACTTAAAAATTTAAATTGAAATAGAGAAGAATTGGAAAACATGGGGACCCCATGGAGGAAAGGACTCCATGGGTGAATACCCACATACCTTGATCGTTTAAGCCCGTGAAAATGGAGAATTTGGAGAATTCAATGAAACCCTACTTCTTCTTCTTCTTCCTTAGACTTGAGAGAATTTGGAGAGTGAATTTGTGAATTTAGGAAATGGGGTTGAAAAATGTGTAGTTTTAGGTCTCAAAACCTTCTATATGGCTTAGGGTAGAAGGAAAAACGGCATGGTTATGATTTAAAATAATTAAGGAAAAGACCCAAAAGCTCTTGGAAATAACTATAGACCCACTTCTATGGTTTGGACCTACAATATGTAGTTTCTTCTACGGACCATCCTGGTCGACCGTAGAAATGATAGACCTTTTTATTTGACCAACTTATTATGGACGCAATATTTGGTTTGTAGGTCCGTCTTTGGATCGTAGATACCAACTGTAACCCAACCTAAGGCTTTAAAATTTCACAAAGTCTGGGTCTCACCAACGAGACCTATCTACGACTCGTTCAATAAATGACAAACAAAACCTGGTGAATCGTAAAAAGGGTATTGGATTTAGTTTAAGAAAATTGTTTCCCCTCTTTCTACGATTGCGTTTTATGGGCCGTAGAAGCTTCTACGGTCCATAGATGAGACTCGTAAACACAGACTTCACCCCAAAAAATACGATTTCCTTCTTTTCCAAATCCAAGGTGTTATATTTTCCACCCCTATCTCTCTCTCTCGCTCTCTCTCTATTTCTCTCTCTTTCTCTCACTTTTTCTCTCTAAAAGATACAAAAAACATGTCACATTCCTAATTTCCTAATTGAACTCTTTGCACTATATCACTCCTTATGGGATTCAACTGTGACTCGTATTGGGTTTTTACAGCTAACAACCGCTTATTCCCTTAGATATTTTGTGGATAACTTGAGCATTATCAGGCACACACTTAGGAACTAGAGGTTGCTGCTAGAGACTACCCTATTTGAGCCTCCAGCTCCAAGTTATCTCGGTGCTAAGTAAAATTCCAACAATAATAGTCGTATTCTTATTGTTATTCTTGAAAAGGCACAATTAAATTACCAAACCAATCTTAAGTCATTCTACAGTAGCTCCTTTAAATTATGATTCATACATTTATGTGAAAACCTTTCACAACCATGATTTTATAATATGTGAGAAAACCTTTCACAATTTCAGTGAAGCTTATCACAAAAGCAACCTTAGTTCATAAAAACCTCTTTTCATAAATCCTGCATAGCTTTGATAAATCATTATTCTTCAGTTTATACCTTTCTTTAAAAAATTCATACTTAAATCATCAATAGTGCATGAGTTTATATGAAATAAATTAGAAAACATATAACTTAATCATATCGTGTATATTAAGATTGAAATCAAACAATTGAATCATAATTAAATATAATCCCTGAAGATTTGCCTAAACCACTAAATAATTAAGTGAAATTGAATTGGAGAATTGAGATCTTTTGTGATCGAATGGATGAATGGAATTCATTGGTTAATTCCCACGGACCTTAATACACAAAGCCCAAATATATATCGAAAAAGAGGAGACTTGAAACTTTAAACCCTAGGTGTTCTTCCTTGATCTTTTGAGAATTTAGAGAAGATGAATGTGGATGGGATTTGGATTTTTGAAAGAATGAGAGAGTTGGGTTAGTTTTAGGAATAGAGAGGGAGTTCTAGGAAATAAATTAGGGTAAAAAATACATAGTATAGGTACTAAGTTCATAGGAAAATACCTAAATATCCTTAAGAAATAACTGCCAGAAGTGATCTAAGGTTGGGACCTAGCTTTTATGGACTGAACTGGTCAACTGTAGAATTAACTTTAGAAATCCAAAATTTATCTAACTTTCCATCAAACCCTTCTACAGTCCATCATTCACGCTATGACTCTGGGACCCCTTCGATAGAACTAAGTTCAAGTACAAAAATCTACCCATATAAAGCATGTAGAGTCAACTATGACCCGTCAAACCCTTCCGTAAGCCTGAGATTAATGATCAAATCTCTAAATCAATCCTACATGTGACATCTATGGTTCATTAAAATTCCTACGGTCCATCCTATCAAGTCGTAGTAAACTCACAAGGACTTGAAAAATCCTAAAACTCAACCATGACCCTATGAGTTCCTATCTACGGTCAGTAAAACTTTATATGGTGTGTAGATAGGACTTTTAGTCATGCACCAATGCCAAACTTTTCTTTCCTTGTTGCTTTTCAAATTTCCAAGGTGATACAGTAGATTGGAGGATGGACTGTAGTTAGTCCGCGTGGGAATGATCTTTAGAAAGTTTGAATTTTCAGTGAATTTGTTTAAACAGAAGGTTTTCATGAACCATGGAAAATTTTACGGGTCGTGGTCCTTTGTTCATGGTTCAAAGGCTAGAAACTTAGAGCTTTAGTAACTTATTTGATAGACGACCGGTGCAGTCCATAGAATGTAGTACGGACCATACATGGGGTCACAGAGGTGATTCTTTAGTTTTTTCTCAAGATTATTTTGGCCTTTTCCTACCATTTTAATTCCTAAACTAAATTGTTTCTAGACTATTTCTAAGACCTATAAGTGTTTTACCCTCAAAACCCTCCCCATTCACTCCCAAACTCTCAAGAGCTCTCAAATCTTCTTCTCCAAGTTCTCTAAGGTTATTCTGGGGTTCTTTAAACTTCAAAATCTCCATTTGAAATTTCAACCTAAGGTTTTATCTAGGTATGTGAGAAATTCATAAATAGATTTCTCTTTGCCCATAGAATCCCAAGGAAAACTCAAAATCTCTCTTATGATTCTTACACAAATTACAGTCATTATTTATGTTCGGGTTCAATTGATTTAAATCTTATTCATCATAATTGATCTTACTATGTATGATTTGGTCACATTTGAATGTTTTAAATGTTTTTTTTATGAAATCATGATATACAAGTGATTTTGATATGAAATCAAGCTTTGAAGATATTCATGGATTATGAATTTAAGGAATTATGAATCAAGCATACTTTCATATAAAGTATCAAGCATGTTTGGTAAAATTGAATGCTTCCGTTTGAAACAATTTTTATTATGAAATATGGTCATGATTTAGATGCTTTAGATAAGTGTCTCTTATGAGTATGTTATGAAATCATGATGTAAATAAGCTATTCTTATGATTATTAAGTTTATGAATGATTTGGTATTACTAGATTCTTACTATTTCAAAGACTATGAAGAAGATTTGCTTATGCATGTTGTTCCGTTGAAAGTTTACTTAGAACCAAGTGGTCTTTGGGTGGAGGTTCGCCTGTTAGTAAAGTCGGAATTCCTTAGTAGCAATCCCCTTGTTTCATAAGTATGTTCCCCATTGGACTTGTCTTTGATATATACTAGCTAATGGATCCATGGAAGTGCATGATTATGGTCCTTACCTTAGCAAGTAGGACACTCTCTTTTTGATGTGGGAGCAGTATACTGAACTCTATGTTATAGCTCATATGGTTTATGCCAGTAAATAGTATCTCCCACAAAAGACTTATGATTTACTTATGTTATGATTATGGCTCTTTTCAGAATATTGCATTGACCTTGTACTATGTTTTACAAACTTAGTTTATCCGATTATGTCATATATTATTTGGTCATGCATTATCATGTTTTCAGACTTACCACATTATTATGCTTATAGTCATGTATCTTTTCTAATATGCAGTATTTTCGAAGTACTGTCCACATACTTCTCTTGTGCCTATATTGTTTTATAATATAGGATCAGACACTTCTCATCCAGCTTGCTATTAGTGCATATTCTATTAAGCTTAGCTCGGGATTGGTGAGTCCTCACTCTCTAGGGACATGCCACTTATGCATTTGTATTTTTTCAGACTTTTTTTTAGTTTTCAGTTTGTTCGTGAGTTAGGGCTTGTCCTACCCACATTTATGTAGTAGGGGTTTGTTGTCAAACATACGATGTTCCATATTTGTTGTCTTTGCACTCTAATTTGATATCATATTGAGTTGAGCTTCTGAGATTTATATTTCTTTCATTATTTTTTCAATTATATTCTTATCTTAGTTTCATGATATGTCAAATGGTTATCTTTGAGTCTCTAAAGATTCTATTCACAATGTCACATCTAGGGGGTAGTCTTCGTCCATAACAAAGACCCTATCAAATTAAACATCAAATATTCCTATAGTAGATAGACTACTCCAAGCTCGTATCATTAAATATGAAAGTACTCCAATTATTCCATCCCTAACTCAAATCCATAGAGTAAATTCCATCAAGTCCTCACTATTGAGTCTTACACAACTCCATTAAGATTTCTCAAGTGTCACGACCCAAGGGTACCCCTTAGAAGTAACATGGCATATAGGACATCGAGAGACCTCATACAAGCCACTTAGCATTCATAACATAAGAAATAGAACAAAAGAAGTAAAGACAACATTCCAAGTCCAATAGTTTTATAAAAGTAAAGCGGATGTCTGAAGCACATGTCTCATTAGCCATCTGGTATAATAGAATGAAATTGCGCCCAGCCCATACAACATTTCCAAAATTGAAATAAAAGAATGAAAACTAAAACAATGAAAAATCCGTCCTCGAAGCATGAGGACTCACCAAAGCTCAGGAACCTTGCAATCAACAACTAGCCACGAAAATGAGAAACCTTACTATCGAACGCTACATTTGAGAAAATGTAGGCAAGAGTATGCGTTAGTACAAAACTGTCACGACCCAGGGGTACCCCCTAGACGTAACATAGTGCACTTGACCCCGAAGGGGTCTCATACAAGCCCTTAGCATATAATAACATAAGATAATAGAAAATTATGGAGAAATTTAAAACTTTTTACAATCGAAGTCATTTTCATAAAATCAAGCGGAAGCCATTCTATACTTTGTCTCAAACCATCTAATACACTTTAGATTAAACTCTTGGGACATAGCCCTTACAATAGTCTTAAAAACATGAAATAAAGACAAAGAAATAATGGATTTTTCCTCGAAGCTATGAAGACCCACCAAATCTTTAACTCTTCTTGCTCCTTAAAAACCTAGCCTCCAAAGGAACTCAATATCTGAAACCCTACGTTTGATTAGAATGTAGGCAAAGTATGTGTTAGTACAAAATGTACCAAGTATGATAGCTAGCACAACATCATAAGAGCTTCTCAAAATGGTTAGTCAACATAAGACATAAACATAAGATATAATAACATAGTCATAGAATAATCTCCAACATAAGCATCATATAATCATCAGTCAACATAAGACATAGTTAATGAGCATAAGAGATAAGTTATAATCATAATAAGCAAAATTGACCCTGAGTCATCTATATCATAATAGAACCATTCTCAAGTAACCTCAAAAGCATACAAGTGCAAAGCATGAATAGCATCCCATAATACCACCCAAGCCAAGTATCCCTTTTTGGTCATCTTAATCATAGCCTATATACATGGTTAAGTCTCTAAGCTTCTATACCATAAGAGCACCATACTTCTAGGTAACCTCAAAGAACACTTGTGCAATGCATGAAAGGCATGCCATACTACCCTTCACACTAAGCATAACCTTGAAGTTATCCTAGTCATATTAACCCTCCTTTGGCCTCACTATTGGCTTACTTCATGTAGACAGGGGAACTATCACCTTTAGTCAATCATATCTTGGAAGGAAACTATGGCAACAACCCAAGCTAAACTTCACTACATAAGAGAACCTTTCACAACTAGCCTAAAGTCATACTTGTGACATGTATGGATAGCATCCCATACTACTATCCACACTAAGTAATCCTTTAGACTATCATGAATGCTCACTAGTTGGGGACTAGTTCCTCTTGACTATTTGCCTCTATTCATTTAAGGTACTTCTCTATTTAGTACTAGGCAAGTCACCACCCATGAATGAACTCTATTTCTCAATTCAAGGCTACCATGGAATAACCCCCTAATAGGCTAGACCATGCTATCATTTCACTAACATAACTAGGTTAAGCTAAGCTAACTACCTTGGAAGGCACACTAACATGCAAGTCCAAGCTACTCTAGAAAAGGTACAAGTGTCCTATCCTAGCTACCATGAAATAGTCCTAGACCAACTAAGTCATGCTACCCTTACAAGTATACTATGATATAAATGCAAGCTATCCTTGGGAGAGTATGATTCTCAATCCCAAGCTATCCTTAGGATAGTATAAGTCCTCAATCCCAAGCTACCATGAGTAACCCTAAGGATAGCTACTCTTGAAATACAACTTACAATGAAAAGTGAAGCTACCCTTAGGAGAGTATGGATCCTCAATCCAAAGCTAATCTTAGGAGAGTATAGGTCCTCCATCCTAAGGTATCCTTGAAATGAATCTTACAATTCATAGTTAAGCTACCCTCACAAGCACTCCAAGATTCTAAGTGAGCTATCCTTAGTAGAGTATGATTCTCAATCCAAAGCTACCCTTAGGAGAGTATAAATCCTCAATCCTAAAGCTACCATGAAATGGTCTTGGCCAAACCAACTCATGCTACCATGAAGGCATCCTTACAATGCTAGTTCAAGCTACCCATAAAAGAGTATAAATCCTCAATCCTAGGCTATGATGACTACTCCTAACTCATGCTACCATGAAATGAATTTTACAATTGCCAAGTCAAGCTATCCCTTAGGAGAGTATAGATCCTCCATCCTAAGCTATCAATCATGGTCTTATTCTACTAAGACAAGCTATACATGAAGGGAACAAATGTCACAACTTCAAGCTATTCTAGACTAACATGCTTTAATTTATTTTAGGTTATTAAGCCAACCTAGAATTATTCTATGTGAGAGAACCTTGGATCTTCTAGTATCTTTATGCCTAACTGTGTAAGAGAGAAGCAATACACAACAAAATCACATAATATTGGCTTCACCCCCAAAGTCCTAACATTGATGATTACAAGCCCTACTTCAATCTTTCTTTCTTAATCTAATCATCATACTTAGATTTCAAGGTAATTCAATCATATTCTTCATTTGGAGGTGATTCTAGTCGTAATTGATTCATAAAGGTTCAATTCTAACTTTTCAAGTCATGATCCATCAATTGGACTATAATCTAATTCAATTCACTTCTATGTGTTCCTAACCTTGAAAAATTACTACACATGACATTGATTTAAGAAGATCAACTATGAACCTTCAATTTCACCTCTAATGGCATAAACCCACAAATATCACATTCATCAATTTAGACTACGGTTTACTATAGAAATAACATGAATTCATCATAATATCATAATTAGATGCTAATACAATCATAATTAGGTATTATTCACTAGATTGGGATCATACCTAAGCACTACCCACAAAGTAGAAGGAAACCCTAGCTAGAATTGGGTTTATGATTTCTCAATTGGGGGAAAACCTAGGGGGCTCTATGGGTGGAAGAACCTATAGATGATAAAGCTAACATACCTCTTTTCAAAGCCCTAATCAAGCTTTAATCAATGGAGAAAATCGACCTAGGTTGCTGCCCTCTTCTCTTCTCTTCTTCTTCTTCACTTCTAGAAGGAGCATTTTTGGAGAGAATTTAGGGTCTTAGATGAATGAGTTAAATGATATAGTTTAGGGGTCTATTAGGTATTTATAGGTGGTTAAATAACTAACTAACCGACCACCCTTAACCCCTAAATAATTACTAACTTAACCCCTAAATCCCCTTAATAAAACTAAAACTCAAAATCTCGCATGACCTACGACTCCACAACCTACGGATCATGGGTGGAGTCACGGAGCGTACTGAACCTCCGTGGGTGCTGGTTCTACGGCTAAAATTTCAGGCCATGACAGGACTTGACCCACGACCCCAACCTACGGGGTGTGGGTCTATCTATTGCCAGTAGAGGGCATTCGTAGGTGATGCCAAATTACAGCTTTTGGGCTGTTTTAAGGGTCCTCCTCAAGGACCCTTTGGGTGGTCCTTGGGGCGTTGTACCTTGATGCCTTAACCCTTAAACCCCTATTCTCAGTAAGGGAATCGCTTTTACGAATTTTAATCCTCATACCACACTCCAAAACTCTTACGATAGGCTCTAGAACCCACTAGTTCAACTTACTAGTGTCCAAGGTGTTACAATATCTCCTCCTTGGGATCATTCGTCCTGTAATGACGATTCTAAATAATTCTTAAATTCACAACTCTAAGCGAACATCCCATCATGCATGCACTACATCTAAATGCACATAACCAAGGAAGAAAACTTCAATTCCAAGCTTAGCACATTCAAAGCAACACAAGGGAGTAGGAACTACTTCTACCAACCCAAAATGCATGATATTCTATATATATTCATTTTCAAGGGGAACTAACATCTCCTAGCTAAAACATGCTCAACACACACACATGGAGCCTAAATGCAATTTACTCTCAAAAGCATTTATTTAAGGAGGAATCTTTCAACTCCAAAAACTAGGGCATGCTCATATAATCATCTCATGAAGTCTATATGCAAGTTTACTCAAATGCACTACAACATGAGGAATAATAATGCATATAAGTCATTTCTATTAAAACCTAAGCATTTTCATGAACATGCATCACATAAGAAAGTCATGGAAACATACTATTCACAGATGACTTCATAAAAGCAAATCAAGAGGAACCTATCATCTCAAGCTAGAATAGGAGTAGAAGGAAAAGGATGAGGACATTGGGACATCTCATTGGCCCTTGGCCTCCCAAGTAGCACTCTTAACCAAATTCCTTACTAAAGAACACTCCTTACCACTTTATGGAACAACTTCCTTGTTCTTCTATTTCTTAACTTGTCGGTCTAAGACGTCAACCGGTACTTCTAAATTAGAGAGGTTCTCACAAAGAAACTATAGCTCAGAAGCAACCTTACTAACATCACTCAAGATCTCACATGAGCCTAACAAACCAGGACTAAACTTCTCATACTAACTACACTACTCTAGGTGAGAATTTCAAGTAAACCTAACTCATGAACATCAAGGACACTCAACGGCCTTGCTATCTAAGCACATTATCTCCCCCTTGGGAGCAAGCCTATACAAACTCTTCAAAGCATCACTTCTTTCAATTCTAAGGCCGGAGCAAGTCATCACTTAAGATTTTACATCCATCACACAAGATGATTCTAAACCATGGTAAATTACACTTCTACCCTTCTTAGAGAAGTCTATTTACTCAAGCCATCTAGGCATTACTTAAACACCCTATTCAACCAATCTATCAACATACCTAAAACTCATCATGACTAAGTCGGGTTCTACCAACAACTAAACATAACCTCACAATCACCTTGCTAGGTAGGCACACTGTCTCCCCCTTGGGAGTAAGCCTACACAAATTCTTCTAAACATCTTTCATAACATAAAGGCAACAATGAAGCATCATTCATACTAAAGATAACATCACAATCTATCATCTCAAATCTCTCAAGTCACATAGCCATAATTGGCATCACAACCAACCTCTCTCCCTCGCTCCTTATAGCATAAGCCCTTCGAGTAGTCATATCCTAAAGACCATTGGATAAAGTATATGAGAGAGACCTTATAGAGTTAAACTCTATGGCATGACTTGGAGAATGAAGAAGTGAAGTTTCCTAAGCATCCAATAGCCTCATATTCATAAATGTGGTGCGCTTCACATTTATGAACAAGACTCAACTAGATGTGGTTTGAACCATTCTAAACCTTGTGCTCTGATTACCAAGTTTGTCACGATCCAATGGTACCCCCTAGACGTAACATGGCGTACATGTCCCCAAAAGGGTCTCATACAAGCCCTTAGCATATCATAACATACGATAATAGAAAAGTACAGTAAAATTTAAAAAAATTTACAATCGAAGTCATTTTCATAAAATCAAGCGGAACCTTTTCTATACTTTATCTCAAACCATCTAACATACTTTAGATTAAACTCTTGGGACACAGCCATACAATAGTCTCAAAAACATGAAATAAAGACAAAGGAAATAATGGGTTTTCCTCGAAGCTATGAGGACCCACCAAATCTTCAACTCTTCTTGCTCCTTAAAAACCTAGCCTCCAAAGGAACTCAATCTCCAAAACCCTACATTTGATTAATATGTAGGCAAAGTATACGTTAGTACAAAATGTACCAAGTATGATAGATAGCACAACATCATAAGAGCTTCTCAAAATGGTTAGTTAACATAAGACATAAACATAAGAGATAATAACATAGTCATAGTATAATCTCCAACATAAGCATCATATAATCATAAGTCAACATAAGACATAGTTAATAAGCATAGGAGATAAGTCATAATAATAATAAGTATAATTGACCCTTAGTCATCTATACCATAATAGAACCATTCTCAAGTAACCTCAAAAGCATACAAGTGCAAAGCATCAATAGCATCACATAATACAACCCACGCCAAGTATCCCTTTTTATTCATCTTAATCATCGCCTATATACATGGTCAAGTCTCTAAGCTTCTATACCATAAGGGCACCATACTTCTAGGTAACCTCAAAGCACACTTGTGCAATGCATGAAAGGCATCCCATACTACCCTTCACACTAAGTATAACCTTGAAGTCATCCTAGTCATATTCACCCTCCTTTGGCCTTACTATTGGCTTACTTCATGTAGACAAGGGAACTATCACCTTTAGTCAATCATATTTTGGAAGGCAACTATGGAAAGAACCCAAAATAAACTACACTACATAAGAGAACCCTTCACAACTAGCCTCAAGTCATACTTGTGCCACGTATGGATAGCATCCCATACTACTATCCACACTAAGTATTCCTTTAGACTATCATGAATGCTCACTAGTTGGGGACTAGTCCCTCTTGACTATTTGCCTCTATTCATTTAAGGTACTTTTCTATTTAGTACTAGGTAAGTCACCACCCATGAATGAACTCTATTTCTCAATTCAAGGCTACCATGAAATAACCCCCTAATAGGCTAGACCATGCTATTTGTAACACCCCGGAAATTCTATGACTTAAGTTAGAGCCTCACCTTATGAATAATGACTTAAAAATAGTTAAAATGATGTTTCTAGACCTTAATTAATGCAATTGACTTGTTTTGGAAGAGTAGAAGTCTAAACGTCAAGAAATGACCACGACGTCCGAAAACTAGAAAAGAATGTGTTCTAGTGTGTCCTTAGGTTTTGGGCAGGTTTGGGAGTGTCCTATGATGGTATAATCTGGTGAAAACGTTTAAAATAGATAAATATATGTTCCTAGGGTCAAAACGTTCAAATATGACTCCCTGGGACCACATTAAGGGTCCCCGAGGAGGACCCCAACCTTGGCCAAGCAAGCTGCCAAGGCAGCTTGCAATTTGTGCATAGAGGGAATGAGGGAGTGTCGCGCACTTGCTCCCCCAAGGAGAAAATTTTCAGTTCGCGACGCGGTCGTATCACAGACTCTACTGTCCCGAAATTTAATTCCAAATATCTTCAGGGAACAGCTCCGCGTCGCAGACTTGTTCCGCGACGAAAATGCAGAAATTCAGAAATCTATTTTTACTTCATTAAAGAGTCCATTTAAGTGAGGGGTATTTAGGGTACTTTAGGAGACGTTTATATAATGATTTTTAAGTCAATTTACCTCACTTTTATCACTAAAACACAAAACCCCAAAGATCTAAACCTAAAGTTCCTCCTTCTCTCTACGCTCTCTCTCTTCTCAAGAACTCCATTGAAGAAGATTGGAACTTCATGAAGAAGACCAACTCTCCAAGGTTTCAACTCGGATTTTCGTGGTTAATTCATCTATAAGGTATGGTTTCTTATCATTCTTGGGATTCCTTTACCCAAGAGGCCCTTCAAGATGAATTTCAAAATCTCCAATTTCTAGGTTTCAATCCAAAAACGTGGGTCTTCTTTCTAAAGTGAAATTGATGTTATAAACTGACTTTTATTTATGTTATATGAACAATTATGGATGAATTTATGTTGTATTGGTGGTTCCTTGAAGAATTCTCCATGAGACCTATGTTTCTCCTTCTTTTCCTAATTCTAACCCTAGTTTATGTTGGATAATGATTGAAGTCTGTGAATTGAATGTGATGTTATGTAATTCATGTTAGTATGGTGATTCTACCCTAGGTTATGTACAATTTCTATGAAATTAGGGTTGAGTCTTTGAATGAAGCCTTGAAGGCTATGAAGGGAATAAGTCAATTGCTTATATTGATGTTGATTATGTTATTACTTCATGAATTACCTTGTATTATGTATTGGTTATGAATTGTTTGGTAATTGAAGTATGGATGTCCCATGAAGGGCAAGAAGGTATGAAGGTTGGTTCTTCTTTGAACTCAAGTATGAAAGTTGAATTACTTAGATTGTAATGATTATACACCTAATGTGTTTTTGTGGTGTTGATGACCTAGTTTCCTCATCCTTAACCCTCTACACTTGAATTAGCTATGAAGTATGTATGTATAATATGGTATGATTGCTATTTGATTGAAAGGGAGTTCTCATAATTGTAGTGTAATGTAAAGTGAAAGGTTTACTCACTTGCTAAGTGTTTCTAAAGTGAAAGGATTATTACTCACTTATGAACACATATAAGCTATTATGATAAGATGTCTACATAAGAGTCTAGTAAAGGCTAATGTGAGCTTATGTGATGACTAAATATGATTACAAAAAGGAATCAGATGCTTAGCACTGAAAGGGCATGTAAATGAGATGGGGGTCTCACGTTTGGTAAGTCCGGCTCCCCACATGGGTTTCCTCACGTTTAGCAAATCCGGATTACCTACCGTATGTGTTGTCTCATGAGATGGAAACCCCCACGTTTAGTAAATTAGGGTTTCTAGAAGCAATCTCCTTGACCCTTAACTATGTGCCCATATAGGACTCTAGCTTAGTGGATCCACCTAGATAGCTATGTACAAATGGTTACACCTTAGGCAAGTGTTAACCTCTCTTTTCGGTGTGGGAGTAGAACACCGGATTCCATGTAGCTCTCATAGTCTATGTCGGTTATTGCAATATTTCCCTAATGTAAAAGTAAATGAAGGTATGAAAGGTGTGAACTCTTACTAGGGCTTTCTTAAGGGTTTCTACATA
>JAJOOF010064292.1:0-12734 GCA_029582545.1 Solanum lignicaule
AGGCAATAAATTAGCCTTCCGCAGAAAACCAAGTAGCTGAATCTTAAGTTGTCATAGTAAAATCTGAACTTCATATTGTTTTTGGATTCTTACTTTTATCCAGAACTGACTCTAATTGTGATACCCTCCCTCTTTGCAATAGAAATCTAGAATGGAGGAGAAAACTTTTCACAACAAAAAAACACTGTTATAAAAGCTGCATGGCATACAAAAACACTTTTATGAACACTGGTTTTCGCAAAGGTCACTGATGAAATATATAAGTTCGGGGGTTATAAACAATAAAGAGAAAGTTAGCAATTACTTGCCTGATAAGCTCCCTAAGAAAAACCTCCTTGTTGCTGTACAGACTGTTAACAATAAGGTCCATGAGGCGACTGACCTGCCATGTTAACAAAAAAAAAATTCAGATTTCCAAAGATCTAGTACACTATTCAGCTTTACTATCCTGAGTTCCTGACTTTCATAGTGACTTTTACCTCTGCTTGATACTCAAACTTCTCAGATGGTGAGTCAGATGCATCAGATGCTGCAGCTGTTGACTCAAATCGGCAACCCAAAAAAGGCTCATTTCTTGTTTTAAATGGCTCTGTGGATTCAATGACATCACATCTTCCTGAAGTCAATACTGAATACCATCTACCTTTACTATCAGCATCCGCCTGTTCATATCAGTAAATTCCTTTCACTCAACCCATTTCCAAGTCCATTTCTGGGTTACAATAAAACATACATAGCAAAATATACTTTGAAAATACACCAACTCTGTTTTAACCAATACTTATACACTATTTCAACTTTTAATATGCAAATTATCAATGAAACACATCCTCATACTATACTTTATGTTACTTATTTTCATACAATACTGTATACCGTATTTTCATCAAATACCAAACAAGGAAAATGATCTTTCCTAAGGTAAAACATATTACACAGATTCATAAAAGAAATTGGAAGTATTACCTTATGTCACTTATTTTCATACAATAAAATGATTTTCCATAAGATAAAACATATTACACAGATCATATTATCAATCTACAGAAGAAGTGATGAAAAATGGTAAAATTAAAATAGAAGTTGGGTATAATGGGATACAGCATAGGGATAAGTGGATACCGATTGGTAAAAGAAATGGGAAGAAGAAATTGGAGCAGCAACATCTCGATAGCGTGCAGCGGTCGAGCTGAGAAGGAGAGATTTGACGGAGCGCTTCGAAAGCCTATGCATTTGGTCTCACTGAAACAGAGTATTCCACAAGTAACGGAGGAGGAGAAGAAATATGTGGAAGCGAAGGTTTAAGAGATTTGCAGTAGGGTTTTAGAAAAGGGGGTTTAAAGAAGCTTCTCGACATTAGAATGGGTAATTTTGTCATTTTAGATAGTACTATTCACCCTTAATCAGAAGTCTCGGTTCGATCCTTGAATATGGAAAACCTTAATTAGAGGTCTCAGGTTCGAACCTTAGATATGAAAAAAATCATGTTGGGAGTATCACTTCCAAATGAATCATGTAGTGCGCGATTCAAATTTAGTTGAAACTCCAATACGAACAAACCGGGTGGGAAATTTTTTAAAAAAAACTTTATTAATATCTTTGCATTTTGATAACAAGATTTTTTAAAAGAAATAAGTATTGATCTTTTTTCTAATAGATGATCGATGATATTGTTTATTCATTTTGATGATATTATATTTTTTGTTAGTATGATCGATGGTATTGCTAAATTTACCATAATATATACGCAATAAATTCACTAATACATGATTGTATACAAATTTCATATATACAAACATGTAAAAACAAAGTGAAGATACACCAATTTTTTTTATATAAAATTCAGATCCTAAAAACTAAAGCACATCTAAACTAGCAAATTTACCATATCTTATACCTCTTTCATACACTAAAATATGTTTTAAATTTTATACCCTAAAACTTGTAAATATTGTCCAATTATTCACAAGTTTTGAAGTTTTATTGGACTAGCAAGACTTCGTTCTATATTCATACGATATATATTATTAAATTGTTCACGAGTCTTTTCAGATTGGCAAAAACACGCTTGTAGTGTTCAATTGTTTATAAGTTTTCTCAAACTAAACAAGATTTTGTATACATTCATTCTACCTATCTTGTTAAATTATTGGCAAAATTTATCCAATTGACAAACTCACATGTGTGGTTTTGAAATTGATAGACAGAGACAATGTCTTGATTTTGAAATGTTTTTATAATCAGATTAGTTGTTTACTAGATACAAATATGCAGTAAACAATGAACCAACAAGACACACAACAAATTCTCACTTAAAATAGATTAAAGTTTAAGCTAAATCACAACAGAAATGAGGAGGAAAAAAAAGAATGTCATCCTTATTGAAAACTTAAACCAAATACAATAGAAGAAAATCCAGACAGATCATAGTACTTCCCCTGATGCTTGTGCTTTTACACAATACTACAATATAATTCCAGTGTATATGGCTCCATTCATGTATATATAATTTAGAAACTTCACATGTATGAGCGCATTCGCGGCCTCACTAGAGACTGGGCACCATCAACAAAGATGGAGGTTCCAGTCATGTATCTTGAATCATCACTGATTAAATAGATGACAGTGGAAGCCAGATCCTTTTTAGCATCAAGCCATCGATTTAGAGGCGCTGCTTCCTTGGTCAACTTCTCTGCTCTCTCCTTACCCACTGACAAAGGAAACTCATCCTCGAGGTGCAAGCCACGCATTATGCCATTCACCCTAATTTGGTGCTTCCCCAATTCAATTGCAGATAACTGAGCAAGGTGTATATACACACATATTATTATCAAATTAAGCACACCTTAAGACAAAAATAAATGGTTATATAACGGAGGCAGCATTGCTCCGGATGCTAAAGCAGCTTTATCGGTAGAGTTTAAGCTGATATTTTCCTCATGCTAAGTGAACTTCCCAACAACCCCAATGAAAAACTGGGAACATATCATGGTGTGTGTTCTACTTAAAGTGCTCGAGAAATAAGATGATAAACTTAGAGAAACTAATATATCATATTAAACGACATAATACCTCCCAAAATTCACTATTTCTTCCACATAATTGGGTAATTTTCCCAAAACTTCAAAGGAATATGCAGTACAGGATGATATAACATGTCCTGACAAGCAACCAATAGCTAACAGAATAAATTAGTAATTAGACGGAAAAGACTGGTGATCGACAGGAGAAACAATAAATCGAATGTTTATGAAGATGGGTTAACTCTTGTCCCACATAATTTTATAGAATATGGTCTTACGCGATCTGATCATGCACCGAAATATACAAGAGAATATGAACAGGTACTTACCCTAACCAGCTGCTGAATTCCAGCCGCACATGAACCATAAGCAGCAGCTCCTTGATATATTCCTCTCTCAGCACCAATGATCGAGGTCATAAATACAATGGATCCTCCGGATTTACTGTCTCGCATTCTGTTACCAATACATTTCAACAGGTACCATCCAGCCATAAAATTTATTTTGACAATTTTTTTGAACTCGTCATCAATTAGCTGCAGCGGATCTTGCATTTTCCCTGTTTCATTGCATGACAAGTATTAAGAAGCTTATGTCAAACATGCTGCACCTCTCAACAAAGGCCTAATGACGCATCTATAAACTAGCATGTCCATATCACTAGACCAGCAAGCACCAAAAATAATTAATAACATAATGCTAAAAGCAATCATGTTACTAGAAGAAACGAGTTCCTCAGGTGGCAAATGTATGAGATAGGATCAGTTAATAAGCTTTTGGACCCACTCAATCTAACATATCTAAGATAAATTCTCTTGTCAACTAGCTTTTTATTAAATACAAAGTAGATTTTGGGAACGAGTCCCTGGGTGCTTTATCTCACTAAAGATGTAGGGATTGCAGCTTGTGTTTTCTAGACACACATAACAAGTGTTCTTTACACACATCACTAACACTGCCCTTAATTGACAAAGCTTAGTCCACCATTGGTCTGCTAACATTGAGATATTGAAGAGAGAGAAATTAAGAAAATGGTGGAAGTTAAATCAGTTAAGTGAAAGGAGCAGATTAAAACAGCTGAAACAACGGATTACCCAAATATTTCCACATGCCCCATGATAACAGCTATGGACTTTGAGATCTGAAAACCAGTTTATCCAGAGTCCAGAACCAAGTTAGGTCTTCACTTTCTAACAACTTAATAATCTCAAAACATGAATGAAGAACATCATACATTATTTACACCACAGACAGAAGAAACTTGACATTGAAAGTATATTGATCTCAAATCCATGAAGAAGAAATTTCACAAATCATAGATTTTCAAGTACTATTTAGTGTTTACAATTACTTCAATATAATGGATTTTCATTCAATTTATCAAGTTAGTTAACAACAAGCATGCGCTCAGAATTTCACAACATGGAACAATAAAGGAGGGCATTTATCAAACACAAACAGGTAATATTCTATGTAAGAATACAAAATTTTCAAACTACACAGTTTAACAAATGGCGTTCTCTGTAGAAAATCAACAAAAAGATATAAAACCAAAAGGATCAGCTAAAAATGAATGTGGGATAAGGTCATGATATCTTTTAGGTGTTTTTCCTAATGTACTACCCATTCCAATATTTTTTATATTCAATTAGTTCACACTTGTACAGATGTTTAATCCGCTATTTTAATCTTCTTTTTTTTATATCCTTCTCAATGCAAATTAAATTTCTGAATAGTGTCTGCCATATTTCATCATCTCAATGCAAATTAAATTTCAGAATAGTGTCTGACATATTTTATCATCTCACAATTAAGGTATAAGATGTATAGATATATTCACTTCATGTCGAAAAGGAATTCTATATTTTTATAATAGCTTCCCTGAGATAATTGCAAGTCTTTTCCAAGCTACAGTAGATGATTTTGATCTAATTCATCGCATATCAGAATTAGAATGCTCTAACGGGTCACGACCAAAAATAGATTGCACTCAGTTTGATAATGGCCCAATGCTTATATTCTCTGGCCAAAACCTCCGAGTAGACTTGAAATCGGTTAATAAACCAAGATCAAGACTGTAGGTCAACTATTATTCATAATTTAAGGACTACTTTTATCAAAAGATCACTCATATAAGTAAGTCCTAATCTTCTATGATTTGCCAAACCTTTTATTATGTCATTAATTTGACAAAATTAGTTAGCCATTCACATTTCACAGATAATTATTTTCGGTTCACCATATACTGGATGGAACAGACAACAACATACAACATACCCAGTGTAGTCGCACAAGTGGGGTCTAGGGAAGGTAGAGAGTATGCAGACCTTACCCTTACCTCAGGAAGGAACACACAAATACCACTTCTTTTTTTATGAAGACAAATACCAATTTCATCGTCATTTTACATCCTTCTGTATCTAAAGAATAACAATATTTGTTTGAAATAAGGGTCAGGTTGTACCTTCATAAGCATAGCAGTGTACCAAGGAATCCAACTTCCCAAATATCTTCCATGCCTTGTCCACAGCTTCATCAAAAGCAGTTTCTCTATCCTCCGTCATATCCAATCCCACAACTTCTATTGCAACGCTACCCTTTAGAGATTGCTTTATATTCTCTGCTACACTCTTCAGCTGGCGCTCATTTCCCATCAAAACCAATCTAAGTGGTAGAATCAACAAAAGGATTAACTAGAGGTTATGCTATGTCATTTATGCAGCAATTGTGCCAATGAAATGCGAGTATCAGAGTGCCAATACTATATTCCATCTGACAGACAGTAACCTCTCAGTGTGTGTGTGCGCGCGCACGAGCGCGTATGTGTGTATGAATAGAAGCATGACTTTATGTATGTTTTAGACAGGGAAAGTACATACTGGCAACCCCTCTGAGCTAAATGGTAAGCAATGTTATTGCAAATGTCATCACCATTGGAAGTAAGCAACACCTTCTTTCCATGATTTTCCATTCTCAAGCTAAATTAAGAAGAAGACACCCGACTCCAAAATAGTAGCCCAGGCAAAGAACAATAACTTCCTGAAAAGAAAAAATACATATAGCCAGGAAAAGATTACGGAAGATCACTGAATGTTTAGATTCTATAAACATAATTAAAATTAAACATGTTAGACACACTGAAAAAATGCAATTTTCATTTTGGGTCATCAAAACGTCACATTAAGTGTGTGACTTATCTAAGGATATTGGGTGATTTAGTCTTCGAATTGATAAAAGGTCTTTAATTCATTGAATGGGAATAGCTATTGCTGATATGAAAAGACAAAGCTTTATTTATGACCTATTAGACCCATGATTATTGTGATGGAAATACATAAAGATCACTATAGTGATCAAAATGCGCAACCGCCAAAAGAAAAAACAGTAAGGTTCCAGATTGCAACAACCATAGAAAACAACCATCAACACACATGTTGTTACAGATGATATTCACCATAAATTCAAGCAGACACTAAAAGCATCCAGTGAATCCCGAGGTCTTGGAGTTTTAAACAACAGCTCAAATTGGTTAGCAATGACACACCAACAAATATACTGCACCAATCTATTTTTTCAATAAAATCCTCTTTCGATACCACGCCAAAGATACACAACATATACCTAACGATACATATCTGCACCAGTGGGTTTAATTATGGTTCAGTCACATAAATTCCCAGTAAACCCCTCCCTCCAGAAACTCAAAAAGCTACTGCATAAACAAAGAAAACACTCATATAAACAGGACTAGTGTGACTAACTAAAATCCAACCCCTACCTAATGCATAACCTCCTCCTTAGAAAGCTAACTGAACAACCAATCGCAAACTAAATTTCTTTTTCATCTGGTATAATTGTTACTTGATAAGAAACCATTTTTTTAAAATTGGGGTAGGGGAAATAGGGAGTGGATAACAATGTGGAGAATCAAGCCCTCACCACCAACAAGGTGAAAATTCAGATATCCAACCAACTGATCTACACAGAAACCGGGTTCAGATCCCACTAAAGTTCATTTCTTTCCATCTATCTAATACTCAGTGAACAGATTTATTCTATATTTGTGCTAATGGGTGGTCACTAATACTAAGTACAATAGTCGAGGTACAAACAAACAGGCTATATCTACCACAACAATAAGCAAAACAATTGGTATACACACAAAAACACTGACCCATATCACAAAACACTCATCAATTTCCTTTAGTCAGAAAATACATTACACCCATCAACTCATTTCAAACAAAGCAGATTGAAAAAAGCAATCTTGAATTGAAAGAAGAAAGACAAAAAGATTAAGTCTTTACCAGCTGCTCCACCGATCTATAGAGACCCTGAACTGAAAACTTTACAAGTGGTAAGTTTTAGTTTAGGTAGTCAAGAAGCTACACAGTGTGTGTATATATAGAGCTTAAAAATCAACAATTGACTAGGAAAAAGAGTAATTTGATCAGCTCACCAAATTGGACTTTTGGATCAAACCACAAAAAAATAAAATTACTTGACGACAAGATAGACGTCTTTCAGACTTTCACGTGTTTAGGATTTAGATGCAGCGAATGTTGTTTCGACACCCCTTCTTCTTGTGCTTGTTTCAATTTGGGAAATTTTGTTTTAAATATTTTTTTAGGTTTATTTGGTAGTAATATTTTAGAAAATATTTATTTTTAAAAAATAAGCTTCATATAAACGAGTAAAATGAAATTTTCTATATAAACGAGTAAAGTATTTTAAAAAAAAATTAAAATAGTGAAAATAAGCCTTATTTTTATAAGAAATCTCCACGTCCCCACCCCCACCACCCTATATTTTTACTCCCCACCCCAACCCATCTATATAGAGTATATATTTTTTTTTATTTACTTATCAAACACTATACAATAGGGACATTTCACAAATAGCTATTAAGGATAATTTAATTAGACTTCATAGTTGTAGTTTGCTAATTAGGATTCGTAGCTACATGTTAGAGGGGGAGAGAGACGAGCGAGATTGGGAGAGGGAGGAAACAGGCGAGCGAGAGAGAGTAGAGAGTGGAGAGAGGTGAATTTTATTTGTATATCTGTCAAATTGTATATTTATATCTGTCAGATAATTGTATATATTTAACTAGTATACATATGTATTTATATATCTAGCGTGCGAGACTGGAGGGAGGAGAGAGGCGAGCAAGAGAGAACAGAGAGTAGAGAGAGACGAATTGTATTTCTATATCTGTTGTATAATTGTATATGTATAATTTGTATTTGTATATGTATAAGAGAGGAGAAAGGTGCATTGTAATCATAGCTAAAAATAAGTTGCAAATGGTAATTAATTCAAATTATAATTATATTAGCTAATTAACTAGTATATGTTTGCTTATCGGGCTAATTTCCCCTAAAATAAAATAAAAAATTCACTTATTTTCTAATAAAAATATTTTCAAGAAGACATTTTCCTTCTTACCAAATATATCCTACTGGATATGACATCTTTTCATGTGATTAATCAATTTTTTTGAAAAAATGTCTTTTTTTCAAAAAAAAATAATGAAAAATAAGCTACGTAATGAAGTGACTCATCAAGTTCATTGTCTCCAAACTTATCTTTGTTTCAAGTTTATTATATCCGATCTTATTTCTATTAGGCAAAAGGGTCTGGTGGACCCTTATACTTGTATAAGTTTGTATTGTGAATTCTTCTACTTACCACTTAGTCAATTGAACCCCTGAACCCATCGAAACACAACATTTTAAACACGTTTTTTACTATTCAATTGTGTGTGTATCACAAACGCCCGACACATAATTTTAAAAATAATTATAAAATGACACATATGATTATAAATGACACACATATATAATCACTCCATGTCATTTTTCCTTTTATTATATTAGATTAATGTAGCAACACTTTTATTTCCAATTTTTATTTCTTTTTGCTATAACTGTCTTCATCCCCACAATTTCACTTCATCTCTTCTTCTCGTCTTCCTTACCTTTTCCTTTTTCCTACTTCTTCTACTCTTTCCATTGAAGTAAAAAATGTTGGCATGATTTATGATTGTTTACAATCTCGTCAGAATTCGGAGTTGATTTTGGATTTTATTGGATTGGGGTTTGGTGGTGACTGATGGCCTATGGAAGAGTGGGGGTCTGTTGGGTGGTCTGATTATTTCTAGTTGTTCACAATCTCACCGGAGCTCAGGGTTGGCGGGTTAGGAAGGTCGAGGCTTATTGGCGGAGTTAGTTTGGTATTTTTGTTGTTGTTGGTTCTCGCTTATAGCTTGCTGGTTGAAGCTTGTCGGAGGCAGTGAGAATGAAGGCGTTTTGGTCGGAGAAGGTGAAGAAGACTAGAGGAAGGCAGAAAGTTTGTGTTTGGTTTGGATCTGAAATAGGTGGATGATTGAAACAGGGGTCAATGTCGAACATTATTTGAGTTTTTTTGTTTGATTTTCAACTTATCTATGTAGGTTTTTCAATTTATTTTCAAATTTATTTGTTGTTTAATCTGGATTTGATCTTCTATTTGTGTCTTTGTTTGGTTTTGGGTTTTAGTCGATTACATTGATTTTGTTGAAAAAAATTGAAAATTTTGCTTTGTTTTATGCTTAATGTTAGTGTAAGATGTTTTGGTATAGTAGTGTTTACTTTTCATGGTGTGTTTCATAATAAAGAGAGCAGTAAAATGACAATAAACAATAGAGAAGAAATTTGGGAAAAAGATTAAAAAAAAAAAAAAAAAAAGGAAACCTCAAATTCTGTCCAACAGTGGTGTTAGATCCAACTAGGAATTAGATGATGGCTATATTAAGCCCTAGTGTGATTGTTAGACCCTTTTCCAAGGGTTTCACGCTCCTAATAGGTGTGTATTACGCGCACTTTGGTATTAGCTGCCACATAAGATGCCAAGTCAAAAATAGTGTTTAAAATATTGTGTTTCAATAAGTTCAGGGGTTCAGATGACAAAGGAGCAAGTAGAAGGGTTCACAATACAAGTCATACAAGTACAAGGGTCCACCAGACCCTTTTGCCTTTCTATTAACACTCTCAACTTTCACGTCGACTATCCCATCCTCGACAATTTTAAACAATGGCGAATCTAAAAGTAAAAAATAGGGCATCGAAACCCGTGGTCTCTTCATAAAACTAGATATTTTATATATATATTTTCTAAAATTTGTATATTATTATATTCTAGCACTCATACTATAAAAAGTCTATCTGGTCCACATGATTAAATGTTGAGCTTTTGACCGTAAGGATTAAGAATCAATTCTCACTTACTACTTTTTTTTTGTGCATCCATGTTCGGATCAATTCCCACTTAACATTTTTCTTGATGCATTCATGTTTAAAAAATCCTAGATTCGCCTCTCCTTTTAAACCCTTACATACTCCCTAGTCTCCACTTTATCTACTCACGCAATATTTCGCTAGGCATATAAATTATGAAACAATATTTTTACTTATTTATCAAATAGTAAAAAAACTTATTTATTCTAACAAAACATTTTTCTTATCAAACACGTCCAAGTAATGTAGTAGGAAATGTTGACTTTGTCGAACTGTCTGGTTGTTAAGTCGCCCCTAAAATTAAAGAAAATACAAGTCAAATTAATGAATGGTCTAAGCTAGTGGACCACTTGTAGTAGACTAGTACTCTTGGACCATCCTTTTCCAACTATCCACTTTGAAAATTCTTTATTTCAACGGTCGTTTAGTACGAGGGATAAAATAAATAAAATTATTGTATTTATTAGAATATTTTATAAAATTAATTATCTCATTATATATATATAATATATATATATAGAAATAAGTAATTAGATCTTTCGAAAATAACAAATATTTATAATCAAATATAAGATAAAATAATTATGCATTTTATTTAGTTTATCATGAGATTGTTGTCTCTAAGGAGTTGCTTGGTAGTTGATTTGAAGACGGGTTATGCAAATATTAAATATGTATAAGTAATATTATGTTTAGTAGTTGGTTGATGAGGTAAGTTATATATAAAATTAATATGGTGTTTGATTTGTAATTTATGAGAAAATTTATGTATTTGATAGTTAATTTGGAGACGAGTTATGCAAGAATTAGTTATGTAGAAATTAACAATGTAAGAATCAAAATGAGAGAATTATTTTTTGTTTTGATATTTAGTCTGATTATATTACAGTATATAGCGTAAATTTAAGATATTTATTTACTTTTTAGTTAAAAATATATATTTACTATTATAAAGGTTAGTTTCGTCATTTTAATATTCTACTACACACATTATAAATTTATTCATATTTCACATTCTATTTGTATAAAAGAAGAAAACATAATTTTTTTCATATTACTGTATAAGAACAAAAAAAAAACCAAACAAACATCGAATTTTTCTATTATCTAGTAAAAATCAATCAGACGACATTTGTTTTTTTTGACTTTATAGTTTGAAATAAATTTTCGCTTCGAGCTGATGATGTAAATTGTTATTAAGATTTTGTTGACTTTGGTAAGCCAGAGGTTTTTAAAATCAGATCTTAGTCCTTTGATGTGTGATTTTTGTATTGTAGAAATTAAATTGTTTATTTTTATACAAATCAGTCTTAAATCGACCAATGATTTTAGGTTAATTTTTTTTTTTTATAGAAATTCCTCAAAAATTGATTGAGGATAGTTAATTTCGATAATGACTTTTATCTTCTTCTGTTTAGTAGTGAATGAAACTAAATAGTGATAATTCTCCTTTGGAGCAAGATTAAAATAAATGTGAAGCACTGATTTCTTTTTGTAGGTATTAGTTTTCTCTTTTTATTAAACAAGATATCTACGTTAATAAGAATAGTATTTAGGGAATTGTCTTGAAATATCATTTATGTTTCATTTAGGACCAAAATATCACTCAACTATCACTATTTTCCTCCAAATATACTTGACACTCCAAAAGCCCCACTCTCTCCTATTTGGCATGACATGTCATTAAAGTCTTTTTTTAATAATAGACCTATTTAATTCATTAAACTCATTTAACTAAAATAAGCCATGATCATATTATTATTTTAAAAGTTACATTAGTTTATTAAGAATAAATTTTCATACTTAAGAATATTTTATCATAATTAAACTTTTTATTTTTTTATGTTATGAAGAATAGGTTTTTAAAACGTATTATAATATCATTAATTTTGAATACTTATAAACACATACATTAAAAAAAATTCATATACAAATCACGCATGAATGCTAACTTACATCAGTTAATCATAAATTGTATAATGAATCAATAATATTAAAGGTCAATTAACTATTACAATAATATTAATTGTGTATTTTGAAATTCATGCTTACAATATTTTTAAAAAAAAAAAATAGAAACTGAATAATATTATATTTTTTATCCAAAAAATAATACTAAATACCTCAAAAGTCTCCTTCTATTCTAGTTGATACGTCATGTCATTAAATCATCATTTTAAAAAATAATAGACCTATTTAATTCATCAAACTTATGTCTCTACAAAACAAATATATAAATTACATGAGAATTTGTGAAGATTATAAAAAAAATTAAAAAATCTAATTCCTTTATATATTTTTACTAAACAAAATTCAATGAAAAAACCTCTGTGTACATTATTACCCGGTAATTTTTAAAATTTCTAAGTAAATTATTTGAAAATTTTAAGAATTTTTTTTCATAAAAGTATTCAAATAAATTTGTAAGGTTGAC